>ML871401.1:8902-19870 GCA_009831015.1 Picea engelmannii
TCTTTTGATGATGCACATGATCCCACCTTGGATTTCACTGAATCTGTCAATCCATCCAGGATGGTATCTATTGCCAATTTGTTGTTCCTTTTTGCTTCCTTCTGAGCTACAGTCTTTAGTTTCTTCAAAGCATTGTATCTCGAAGAAACTGAGAACCAAACATCTTCCCCAAGAGATTTCAAGTAAGTTTCCATTCTATTACTCCAGTATTCAAAATTTCTTCCATCAAATGGTGGAATCCCATTTGGAATATTGTCTTCCATTTCTTCTTAGGATCTTCCTTCCTGTGGTTAAATTGTACTAAAGGTAACCCGCTCTGATACCAATTATTGATACTGAGAGGGGGATGAATCAGTACCAAGTACAATTTAAAACCTTTTTCAACTGATACTTAAACCATTCGATTATATCCAATGAGAAATGAACAATAGTATAAGAGTTACACCAATACACCACAATACACCATGCACAATATATGAGAAATAATCAATAGTTATTGTTCAAGGGAAGTAATGACTTCCAAAGGTAGCTACAACTTCCAAATGTAAAGGGAGGGATAAACCTCCAATAGGAAGATACAATCCTCCAATATCAAGAGAGATTTGAAATCTCCATTCTTCCCCCTTCCCTCCACTCAAGAATATACAAGAGATAATAAAACTTCACATTAAATTATCACCATCAACCAACCATTACATAGAACCTGATAATGCTTCCTGAGACTTCTTCAATTTCTACAATTATTCAATTCTTTCAATACTTTGATCCTATAGATAATATTATTCAATTTATTCTCTGAAACTTCTCCAAGTTTCACTCCTTGAATCCTCCCCAAAAAGAAGTTTTAGAGAGAGTGGTAGACCTTGTCCAATTCTGGTTTATTCAGGAGACCGAAATTGTACAGAATGCCCCATGCTCAATATTAACATCAGATTCTGAAACTCGTATATAATAAATTTGTCCCACGTCATGTGGATTCTCTATGAAGAAGTTATGATTGTTTTACCTGGTACACATGTTTATTGACTAGCTTCAGGACTAGTAAAAAACCCTATCTTCCACAGAGTGTATCTCCATAATTATAGCGAATCAAGAGCTGAAATTTTTGCCACATGTACCTTGATATGTATTCTCAATACCATAGCAATTTCACCATATGAATTGTTCTAGAAAAACATTTATATCAAAAGTGGTAAGATGATCTGAAAATAACATACCTTAGAACACATCACCAAAAGACTTCATCCTCCCTTGAAATCCATCCTTCTTTACTTCTGATTTCCTCGGAAATTCGAATTATGTTTAAAATGAATGTATAATGATATTTATTTATACCATTTATGTCACTTCCTTTTGACATTAGGGCTGACCTGACAATTTCTTATTTTGTAATTCTTTTCTTTAATTATTTCCAGGGCCTACATGTTCTTCCTTCTTCAATTCACTTTGTCATATTCAAAAATTCATTTCTCCTCAACCATGAGGATCCACATGATGTGCCACATACCACCGGAAACAACATGATGTATACTATCCATCCATGGGTCTTTTATGTACATTTTCATTTTCCTTCATGTCAAAATACCTTCATCAATATTGTGGTCCAAAACCCATGACTAGGGTTGACATCAATGACAACAACCAATCTTCCAACACTTTCTATACTTGGACTTCGTCGGGGACATGCACTAAAAAAATGGTCAAGAGCAACTCTTATACCATTGATCCGGATTATTTTGGGCACAAAATGAGAGTGGAGATATAATAAAGAAATGCACAAAGATATCGTGGATATGGAATAATATAACATAAATGTATCAGATATGCAACCATAAACACATAGATACAATAATACACGATTTCTATTAATGAAAGAAATGTACAGAAACTGTAAAAATACAGAGTGAAAGACTCGCTAGAATGGTGGCATCTTATCTCTGAGAAGAGATGTTATGACTACTCGCATTCACAAGAAGATGATTACAATGAGGCTCTGAAGGAATTTTTACAATAAACATAAATGTAAAAAACCCTAGACATCCAAAAACCTAACCCTAGGATATGAAGCGCCAAAAGTCATGTGGGCCCTGTTTGGGTAGGTTAGTACATCAACTTCTCAGGGTCGTAACTTTTGCATATGATATCCGTTTTAGGCATATGATAGCTCATTGGAAAGGAATCGTCAAGGAGATTAATTTAGGGGGCTCATGTAGAGACTTTGGCCATCACTAGAAACCTTGATCCTGAAAAACCTTCATTTAGGCCCTCAAAATGGCCCCGGAAGTTAAAAACTGCTAAAAATTGTAAATTACCAAAATTGCCAGAAAATTGTTTTGAGCCAGTTGGAAAAGGTGGGTGGCCATTGATATCCACTTGGATAAATCCTCCATTGTTAGTAAAAATGGTCTCCATTGCATTGAGTTCCCGGGGGAGAGGAAAAAGCGTTTGCTGAATCTGAATCTTGGTGAGCTGCTTGCCTCGCTGGAGACATCGCGCTACTCGGTTTTTGGAAGGTTGTCACGAACCTGTTGAGGATGAGGTTATTCAACAAGTCAACCTACATGAGAGGAATGTGTGCAGAATGAATCTTTTCAATTTTCTTCAACCTTGTCGACCTACTTCTGTTGGATACAATGTGCTTGGGGCGAGGCTATAGTGGTTGCAATGTCCTTCTATTTCCCTTTCGAACAGATTGTAAAGAAGATGAATTTTATAGTATGAGATACTAACTTGCTGCATTTTTTAGGTGGAACAATAGTCAGAACTACCTCTGGTATTCTGTATATATGAACCCCTAGAGAAACAATGACATTGCAGGGTCGAGACTCATAAACAACATGGCATCTGCACATACATGGATGAACCAAGAGAACATCATAGACATCTAGTGGGGCAACATCACATAATACCTCATCCTTGAAGGGTTGGATGTCGTATGAAAATTGACACTACTGGCTAACACGAACATCTCGTCCCTGACGAAGCCACCCAATGTTGTATGGTTGTGGGTGTGGTGTTGTCGACAATACCAACTGTTTGACGACCTCTGTTGATATGAGGTTCTTTTGGCTTCCACTATCAACAATAAAATGAAGAGGGGTCCCCTTCACCCACATATGTGAATGAAAAAGATGCCCCCCCTCTTCAGGATATGTTGGTTCTTCTATTTGAATTGTTGCGATCGCGACAATAGATGTGGGATTTGCGTCGATGATCTGCCTTTTACCAATATTTTTAGAATCATATCCTTAATCAGAGTTCAACTCCTTGTCTTTGATATCGACCACCAATGACTGTTTTGAGTGACATTCCTCGGTGTTGTGCCAAGGGTGTTTGTGGAAATTGCACCATTTTTCGGTGTCCTTCTTTGTTTTCCCATGACCCTTCTTTTCCTATGGCTTGGACTGGTTTTCAGGAGACTATTTGTTAGGGTTATCTTTGTCATACTTTGGTTGTTGCAGATTTGCATACCTAAACTCCATTTTGTCATGGTGCTTAAATTTATGCTTGATTTTAACATCATATCGATAAGCATCACTGAGTGATGAGATGCCCAGAAAATCCATTTCAGTTTGGATGTATATGTGTAGAGTGCCACGGTATTTCAGAATCAAATGTCGTTTAGAGTCTTTAATAATTAGCTTGGTGTGCAAGGTATGGAAGGTATTGGTGAACTCCGGAACTGCTTGGCCCCTCTCTTTCCGTAGTGTGGTCCATCTCATGTATTGGTCCTCATAGTTTCCAACAGGGTAATATTGTTCCTTTACTGCATCCACAAAAAAATCTCAAGTGGGCTCGACCCCATATATTCCAAAATCCTTTGTGGAACTTTTCTCCCAGTAAGTTTCCCACCAATGTTTTACACGAGGGAGAGATTTAAGGAGTGTGAAGGTGATCTTTTCCTTGTTGGAAAAATTATGAACATAGAAATAACCTTCTAATAGATTTAACCATTTGTCTAGGGAATCCACATCTATCTGACCTTCAAATACGAGAATATCAAAATTAACCTGTACCTTGAAAGGAGAGGTGTTGCCACAGTTGTTGTTTGATGAATATGCACCCATTTCTATTGGCAGCCGTTGAAGGATGTGGGAAAAATTCTTCATCATTTCGTCCCTCTGTTGTGTGAGAGCTTTCTCAAGCAACAGATTTATAGGATCGTATGCTCCATCATTTTTCTTTTCTTCTGCCATGGAGGGTTTCTTGGATATGCGAGAGAGTTTGTCTTCAAGAGAGACAAGATAGAGACCCAACTTGCTATACTCAGACCTCGTTGGGGAAATACACTAAAAAAAATGATAAAGAGAAACTTGGCTCTGATACCACTGATCCAGATTATTTTCGGCACGAAATGAGAGCGGAAATATAATAAATAAATGCACAGAGATATCCCAGATATCCAATAATATAACATAAATGTATCATATATGCAACCATAAACACAGTGATACAGTAATACATGATTTTTATTAATGAAATAAATGTACAGATACTATAAAAACACAGAGTGAGAGACTCACTAGAATGGTGGCAACTTATCTCTGAGAAGAGATCTGACGGCTACTCCCATTCACAAGAAGATGATTATAATGAGGCTCTTGTAATATCCCCAAGTACGAGCCATGTTGTAATCATGTTTATGAATTCTAAATCATATTTTGTAGGCTGGTGAGCCGAGTATTGATAAGCTGATAGGCTTATGTGTTTATTAGGCCAGAGAGCCTAAGTGTTAAAGGCCAGGAACCTGATTTTTGTACATGTAATTATGCACATTATTAATAAAATATAAACATCTCTGCGTGTGGACCGACCACAATGAACGAGTGATGGGGGACTAAGCTTCCACAAATCCTAGGTAAGGAAGAGGGGGATGAAAGGTTGGAAAGAGGGGATAATCTTGCGGGATTAATCCCTTGGGAATAATAATTTATTATTATTCCAAAGTACTGTGAAAATGTATGTTTTTATCCTAGGTTCCTCGAAGGGGAACATGTGCAAAAGGTAATGCATGCAGCCTCACGGGTGACATGTGTCATCCCTGACACAATGAATTTAACCTAAATATTGAGTCATGGAGGGGGATCCTCTTCCATTCTACCGTCGACTGTATGAATAGTGAATCCAGTCTGACATCTGCATACCCACCCACAACTATGAAACCTGAAGCATGTGTTGTTCTCTTGAGGAGTCGATACACCCTCTGTCTAAACCATTGACTTTGTGTTCAAACTCTTCATGGATTGATTATCACACATCTTTGAAACCATATCCATGAGTCTATCCTGTATTACTGGTTGGGAAAATCGAATGTCCCATAAATGTTGAGCCTTGTTATGTTGTAGCGTCTTTTTGTTGTCAGTTTTGGGAAGCCAATGTTTGTGTTCCTAGTGTATTTTTCTGGTCACACATTGCTCAACTGTGTGTGGCTTGCTGGACATTGTATGTTCGTGTTGAGCCTCATAGTTTCCCAACTGTGTTGGAAATCAGGCTGAAGGAAACAGGTTGTCTGGCATGTGTGTAACACTCTCTCCAGGTGAGGGAGGTGGTTGTGGTTGAAGAGACAGGTTTCCAATCCTGTGAGTGACTCTCTCCAGGTGAGAGAGTGCGCGAAGGAAATGAGAACTCCCGGAAGGGGTCCTGTAGCTGCCACAGAGCTTGGATACTTTTGGTCCGGTCTGTTGTTGAAGACCAAGGAAAGGGAGGTTTAGCAGTTAAAGGATTGTCTGGGTGACAGTGAAGGTGTATACTCTTGGGGTGGGACAGGCATGTGGGGAATGAGGGTCTATGAGAAATGGGTGTAAGTGACTCCTGGGAGAGAATCCTTCCTCTATAACTATGTGTCTTTCTGTTGACCTTGCCTAGCCTAGGGATTCCCTGCCCAGTGAAGCTTAGTCCCAGCTCGAGGGTGACCTATTGTTGAGAGTGATGAGCAACACGGTCTAAGGCTAGGAGTTTCGTGGAAGGTCTGCATGTAGTTGGTGAATTACATCTAGTTTCAAAGAAAAGTATCAGTTTGTGCTTAATGTTATATTTTGCATGCCTATGATGCTTATATGTTATCATGTATTCTGTTGTGCATATGAATTATTGTTAATACTAGGGATTATGTATGATAGCATTAATTACGTGCTTAATTTGTGATTAATGTATTGAATTCATTTAAATGCATGTTATATAAGTGTTATTCTGTAGTAGCATTACTCCTGACATGGGTTCACAACCCGAAGAATGTTACATTTTGGTATCAGAACTTTAAAGGGATAAAGTCATAAGTGTTGGTAGCATTTCTTGGCCTTTGGAGGGTCGGGGATGTTACAAATTGCTATCGGAGCCAAGTTACAACACTGATCCTGGATGGGCCATGCTAGTGGAAGTTGAAGAAAAAGTTTCGGAAAGAATTGTTGTCGAAGTAGACAAAAATTTCAGTTCAGATCCAAGGTTTTCAATGCTAAGCCTGGATGGGACAGATAAGGGGCCATTGGACCCGAGGTTTTAGGTAGAAATTGTGTCTGGAGGGACTAATTTTGAACCTTAGAATATTTCTGAGTGTCAAGGGGTTGATTGGCCGTATTACAAAACTACAATCGGTGTGGTATTTGGCCACAGAGAGAGAGAGAGAGAGAGAGAGATCTCAATGCATGAAGTGTTGGATCCATTGAATCTGATCGGGAGGAAAGAATATCCCTCATGACCGTCAGATCTGGAGAAGGTGCAGGAGTGTTATCCTGGAAACCTTTTGGGGATTCGACTATTGGGAAAAGTGATATGTGTTGAGGCACGAACTCTCAATGCATGAAACTCTGAAGTCCTAAAACGATCTACACTATATATCAGAGGATGAAAACTTAACCGTTCGATCAAGTGGAAAGTAAATCACAATTTTACGATTTCAGCTATTGGGAAAAGAGAGATGTGTTGATGCACAAACTCCCGAACTCTGAACTCCCAAAAATAAAAGTGAATGTGGTAGGACCCGATCACATCAATGAAGGTGACGTGGACCCTCCTAAGCATGCCGTGTGCCACCATGGTAATTGGAGACAACTGTACTATGTGGGCTCGGAGGGTAAAGGAAATCGAATTTTCAGATGTCAGAAGGTTGGGAGGAAACAAGTGTGGGAACTCCCGAGGTCCTAAGTTCTGAAAACTCAAAGTCTCAAAGTCCCAATAACTTTGATGACGAAAGGACCACAGTGAGTCCCAACTGTTGGATGATGGGTAAACATGGACCGTTGATCCACTTGAGTTTGTGAATTCGGTAATCAGAATTCTAGGAGATAGTTGTGTGTGCCTTAAAAATTTCCAAAGGCTTAAAATCTGGGTAGCACCTAGCGGTTTAGCACTTGGTCATGGGCCATGATCACGTGGGTTGAAACTTGAGATAGAGGGGATAATGCCTGAAGTGGTTATAGAGCCAAGAAGAGCTCAGAAAATGATTGGAAACTGAATTTTTTTTTGAATCAAGTTGTTTATGAATGTTGTGGGATTTGTTAAGGAACAATGACCTGAAAAATTATGGTTGTTTGCACGTTGTGTTTACAGAGGTTTAACGAGTTCCAAAACCATTTAGAATTATCATCGAGTGAAAAGAAATAGAAGAGTATGGATTGCCTCTAGTTTAGAGAATGAAAGAGAAGGAATGGATGTCCACTTGGAATTTGAAGGATCAAACTCCAATGGGCTCAGAAAAGAGATGGATAAAGAAGGGCATATGATGAAAATCATTGAAAAATTGCAGAAAGATGCTCAAAGTCACCGAACAGATAGCAGAAATATCAGGAAAACTTGGGATAAACAAGGTGAATTCAACTTAAAGTTGTTGAAGAGTTTGGAAAGAATAGAAAGAAATTAGGAAAGGAGGGTGACTCGAGAAGAACAGGGAGTCATCGAACTTCTGAGGGGAGAAGATCAAGGAGTTTTGGTAGACACTATCATCACTCCCAAAGTTTCTCCAAGATAAGGTCACACAGTATTTCAAGCCCATCTCCTACAAAAAGCACAGGAGATTTGGAGTAGATGAATTGAAAGGAGAGATGAATAAGATTAAGCCTCCCACGTTTGATGGAGAACATAAGAAGGAGGAAGATGTAGAAACATGGTTGCTTGGCATGAGGAAATATTTCCAACTGTAGAATTACTCCTCTCATGCAAAAGGAATAATTGCGATGTATCAACTGAAAGGAAAAGCATCCACGTGGTGGGATCAACTTGTGCAGGTGAAACACTTTAGAGATAAAGATATCATGTGGAAGGAATTTAAGAGGTATTTAGAGAATAAGTATTTGACTAAAATATATTATGATAGAAAGATGAAAGAGTTCTTTGAACTCAAACTAGGCAACATGACCATTGATGAATACAAGTGAAGATTTTTGGAACTGCTGAAGTATGTTCTATTCATCAAGGAGGAGACTGTCAAGATTCAGAGGTATCTAAGTGGATTACCACCTTCTATTGGTGACAAGATTTAGTATGATGACCCTAAGTCTATGGAAGAAACAATAAGAAGAGAAAAATGTTTATATGAACAACAGAGAGAAAATCCTACCTTCTAGAAGGCTTGGTAAGACAAGAAGAACTTCAAGAAGGAACAGAGGCAGAAGGGAAACAAGCCTCTCTTTTTCAGAAATAGTCCTCAGGGACAACCATCTTTTAGAGAGCCCAGAAAGGCTGAAGTGGGTGTACAATTGCCAAGGCAGACACCTATGGAGTGTTGGGGTTGTAAAGGAAACCATAGGTACAGAGATTTCCCCCACAGAAATGATAAAGCGAGAGCCATTCACAATGTTTAGCAAGATGAAACAGTGGAGGAAATGGGTAGTAGAATGCCAATGATCTACACAGCCCTGGACAACAAGCAAGATGAATTTCAGTCACAAATGATTGAAGTGGAAGGTATGATTAACAACCGACCATTTACTGTTTTAATTGATTCAGGGGCTAGCCATAGTTATATAGATCCTAGAATGGTGGAAATTTTTCATTTATTGAGAAGAAAACATGAAAAGTATTGGTTAGTTCAGTTGGATACAGGAACCAAGAGGAAAGTCACTAAGTTGGTTAAGTCATGTCCTGTGGACATGAATGGACTGAGCACAAAGGCTGAATTGAACATTCTTTCTTTTCGCTCTTATGACTGCTTAATTGGGATGGACTGGTTGGACCAACACCATGCCCTCATGGAATTTACTTGCCTGGATGAGGAGGGGAATTAGAAAACAATCCAAGGAATTCCCAGAGCTGTTGCTATCAGAGAAATTTCAGCACTATAGCTGAAGAAATGCTACAGGAAAGGGTGTCAATTATTTGTAGCCCATGTGGAGGAAACACCTAAGGATAAGGTGTCAAAGATTGAATATCATGTACTACTAAAATATTTTGAAGATGTATTTCAAGAGGTACCCGGACTACCTCCGAAGAGAGATATTGACTTCTCTATAAACTTAATTCTTGGAGAAACTCTAGTGTTGAAAGCTCCTTATAGAATAAGTATGTCGGAGCTGAAAGAGTTGCAATTGCAGCTTGAAGAACTTCTGAAGAAGGGGTACATACACCCAAGCATGTCACCTTGGGGTGCCCTGATCCTGTTCGTGAATAAGAAGGACAGAACATTGAGGTTGTGTATTGATTTTCAACAATTGAACAAAGTAACTGTCAAAAACAAGTATCCTCTGTCGAGGATCGACGACCTCTTCGATCAGTTGAAGGATGCAAAGATATTTTCGAAGATAGATATCAGATCAGGATATCACAAGGTAAGAATAAAGGATGAATACATCAGCAAGACCTCCTTTAGAAAAAGGTATGGTCATTACGAGTTCACAGTGGTGTCGTTTGGACTGTCGAACACACCTGTTGTTTTTATGTGCTTGATGAATGGTGTATTTAGGGACTATCTAGAAAAGTTTCTCATAGTCTTCCTAGATGAAATTCTGGTGTATTCCATGTCAGAGGAAGAGCATGAAAAACACCTAAGGATGGTGCTGCAAGTGCTAAGAGAGCACCAGCTATATGCCAAGTTGAGAAAATGCTCATTTTATCAGGAACAAATACATTACTTGGGGCATATTATCTCGAAGGATGCGATAGTTGTAGATCCTGAGAAGATTGAGTCCATCATAGAATGGTCAACGCCAAAGAATGTGATGGAAGTTATATCCTTTATGGGTCTAGCCATTTATTACAGAAGGTTTATCTCAGGGTTCTCGAGGATAGTTCACCCTATTACTTCTTTGCAAAGGAAGGAGAAGAAGTTTGTGTGGACAAAGGACTGTGAAATAAGATTTCAACAATTGAATAAACTATTAACCAGTGCTCCAATCTTGAGGATTTCAAACCCAAATGAAGATTTTGTGGTGTGCACCGATGCATGTAAAGAAGGACTAGGAGGAGTCCTTAATCAAAATGGAATCTTAATTTGTTATGAATCTAGAAAGTTGAAAGAGCATGAAAGGAACTACGCAACTCATGATTTGGAGTTGGAAACCATTGTTCATGATCTGAGGAAATGGAGACATTACCTCATGGGAAAGAGGTTTGAATTAAGAACAGGCCAGAACGGTCTGAAGTATTTGTTTGATCAGTCAACCTTGAATTCTGGGTAGAGTAGGTGGCTGGAGTTTTTGTGTGAGTATGATTTTGATATCAATCATATCAAAGGGAAGGAGAATAAAGTGGTCGATGCACTCAGCAGAAGAGTACATGAATTACATGCTACAACCATCAGCATGTATCAAATCGATATAAAGGGTAGAATTTTGGAAGCTGCAAATGCAAATTTGCAGTACATGGAGCTGGTAGCAAAGCTACGACAAGGTGATATTCCACAGAAAGTGGAAAATTACAAATTGGAAATCGATGAGATACTTTTGTACAAGAACAAATTTTTTGTACCTAATCTCTAGGGTTTGAAACTTGCGATTTTGAGAGAAATGCATAACGTGCCTTATGTTGGGCACGTTGGAT
>ML871402.1:8400-19870 GCA_009831015.1 Picea engelmannii
TTCCTTCCACCCAAGAATATATGAGAGATAATAAAACTTTACATTAAATCATCACCATCAACCAATCATCACATAGAACCTGATAATGCTTCCTGAGACTTCTTCAATTTCTGCAATTCTTCAATTCTCGGAGTACTCTGATCTTGTAGATAATATTACTCAATGTATTCTTTGAAACTCCTCCAATTTTCACTCCTTGAATCCTCCCCAAAAAAAGGTTATAGAAAGAATGATAGACTTTATTCAATTCTGGTCTATTCAGAAGATCCAACTTGTACAACATGCCCCGTGCTCAATATTTAACATCCGATTCTGAAACTCGCTGTCACACACCCACTATGGCAGTTAAAATTTTCTTTTTCTTTTTGTCTTTTCTTCGAAGGACAAAATCCCCGAATTCCTGTGGAGCCTAGTGCAGACCATCCCTTCCCTTATCCTCCTCCATGTAATCGTTGGATATGACCACAGGCCTTACCAAAAAGGTGCTTCCGGATTTCGCGATTCGGGGAATTGCGATGCAAGCGTTCTCCTGTTCTCTGTCTTTCAAAATGCCGAAACCCGAAAGGGTCTAACAGATCCTTAGCTCCTCCCTTGGGTCGCTTTTCATATGACCAGTCTTATGACCTGCTGCTATTCCTCTAAATGATTTCAGGGTTTCGCGATTTGGGGAATCGTGATGCAAGCATTCCTCCTTTCCCTTTCAAATCCCCGGAACTCGAAATCTTGTTATCATCCAGATTTACGGTCCAGATCATCGACTTGATCAACGGCTCGGATTAAATCCCGACGTTCTACTTTTCAGGATTTCTGGCGGAGTCTTCACTCCTATTCCTCCGATGTCTAGAACCCCGGTGGATTTAGATCTTCACCACGTGTCCCCTACAAATGGATGTTCCAGATTCTTTTGGGACTCCTCCTTCCTACCACAAGACCCTTTCCGGTGACCTAGGGTTCATCCACAGAGCACGTCGGGGTTTCGGGTACCGGGATTTCCCGACTAGTGAAAACGAGGGGTCTTGCCCTTTGGTTTCCCGGGTGTCGAAATGCTGAAACCTATTCACGCTAAACCGATTTGGGGTTTCATATACCGGGATTTCACGACTGGAAAAAACGAGGGGTCTTGCCCTTGGGTTTCCCGGGTGCCGAAACCTATTCATGCTAAGCCGATTTGGGGTTTCATATACCGGGATTTTGCGACTGACGAAGACGAGGGGTCTTGCCCTTGGGTTTCCCAGGTGCCGAAATGCCGAAACCTATTCACGCTAAATCGATTCGGGGTTTTGTATATCGAGATTTCACGACTGGTGAAGACGAGGGGTCTTGCCCTTGGGTTTCCCAGGTGCTGAAACGTCGAAACTTATTCACGCTAAACCAATTCGGGGTTTCGTATATCGGGATTTCATGACTCGCGAAAATACACAACAGAGAGTTTCCTTACCTTTTGAAACTCCGATCCCCGAATTCCTGATATGGGAATTTATGTATGAGATTAATGACTGTGATCCTCTGATATGGGAATTTATGTATGAGATTAACGACTCTGAGCCTCCCCTGATTCGACAGTCCATAAAGCTCCGATAGATCCTTGGATCTATGGTCCTAGATCTCATCGCTACTTGTGAAGGCTGAAGGGGTTGAGGTGTTAACGCCTGCGCTCCTCCTCTAGATCCATCGGTCTTGACAACTCTGGGGTATTTCCGAAAGGATTTCTACCATTTTTCTACCAAACGATGGGGTATTCTCTTTCGATAAATGGGACTCGCTATCCTTTTTGAGCTTGATTCACGAGATTCAACCTCTCGGGGCTTCGAACTCCCACGACTTCGAAACTTGAGAGAACTACTCTTTCTTGTACAAGGTTTTCAGACCCAGGTCATCTGGACCTTCAGAGGGTTCTTGGGTAATTATCCCTAGGCTTGGTGACCTGACTGAAAAACCTTCCTAATTTTCCAAGCTATGACTCTGTGACAGGGGTAAAGTAAACTCGTGGGTTTACTATAATGGTAGTATTTTCAAGGAACTCACTCCGGCTCTGGAATGCGAGGAAATTCCCCGGGAGGAGGTGCCTTCGAGAAATCAAACCAGGGCATAGCGTGAGTCAAGTAAATGGGACAGATCTCAAGGGAACAAACTCGTATTATGAACTTATTCATTCTATACATAAATCGATTATGGTCATATAAGGATAAGCATGCATCCATTATTTCCAATCAAAACACAAGGCAAACACTTCTATACAGAAACCATTTATGAACGTATAAGCATGAGCATCCGTTCATGATATTCAATTCAAATACAAGACATAACACTTATCAGAAACACCAGGCGTGATGCAACTGCTGAGAGGGGTGCTCATTTCCACCCAATCATAGGTTCAATGACTCCAAACACATTTAACACTAGCCACCCCCAAGCTAGACCATGATGCTTTGAGATTCAGTCTCCTACTTCCAGCTCAATGAAAGTCAAAGACGAAGGTTAATCTCCTTCTCCTATGTTTCGAACTCTCTATGTTTCTAGAGTTTTCTCCAGCTCTCTTACGTGATTCCTGTCGCCCGCGCTCTCTCCCTCTATACCCCCTTACCACACTTCCTCTCTTGCCTTTTTCTTTGCAAGATTGCGTGTGGCACAAATTTCCCAATCCATGGTCAGGTATGGGAGCTTTTACAGATGGGCGGTTCACCCCCATCCCCTCATTAACTCTTGAGGATCCTTCCCACCTACCAATCTGACGGGAAATCCATTCCAGGGTCAGAGAGTTGCTTTGGTCTTTGAGCAAGTAAAACCAGCATGGTATTGGCTCAGTGGAAGTTAACGCAATCATTACAGGTCCCTTCCACCACCTCTCACTAGCCATCGTGGTCTATTTTAGCACATCCCCCTCCTAGAAGTCATGCAACACATATTCATAACATAATTTACATTCATCGACCTTTTATACAAAGGTCCATCAATTCAAACATTTACCTCTTTGAGTTTTCCATAGTTCTTGGCCAATATAGTTATTTTTACAGACTGAGGGAAACATGGTGTTACAATTCCCTCCTCCTTAAAGGAACATCATCCTCGATGTTCTATCTATCAATATGATGTGTATGTATAGTAGTAAGCAAAATCGGATATGCCTGTTTCATGGCATCTTCCATTTCCCACGTAGCCTCATCCGGGCCAAAATATTTCCACTGCACCATGACCTGTGAAATGGTTCAGTTTCTGAGTGGGGTTTCCTTTATGTCCAGTATGCATTGAGGTTCTGGAAGGAATTCTCCCTCCGGTTCCACCTGGATCACAGACTAGTCAATTATATGATTAGAATCGTGTACATATTTCTTCAATAATGAAACATGGAAAACATTATGTGCTTTTACTGTGGGAGGAAGTGCTAGCCTATAGGCTACATGTCCCACTCTATATAGAACTTCAAAGGGTCCACAATACCTAGGTGCCAACTTTCGGTCGGCGTAACTTTTCTGTCTGTTCTGAGCGACCTTTAGATTTTGTTTTATCTGAATCACTTGTTGTTCCATTTCTTTCAACATGTCAGGTCCAATAATAATTCTGTTTACGGGATTACTCCAACTGACTGGAGTGTTGCACGACCTACCGTAGAGGACTTCGAAAGGACTCGTCTTCAGAGATTCTTGGTAGCCATTGTTGTAGGCGAATTCCACCAGTGGCAGGTAATATTCACACTTTTTAGGTTGATGCATTACATGCATTCTTAGCATGTCTTTTGATATTTGGTTCACTCTTTCCGTCTGTCCATCGGTTTGAGTATGATAGGCTGTGCTACACAATAATGTGGTCTCTAGACCAGCCATCAAGGATTTCCAAAAGTTGGAAGTAAATGTCGTGTCTTTGTCAGACACGATCTTTTTAGGCATACCATGTAGTCTGAATATCTCCTTCATGAATATGCTGGCGATATCTATTGCCTTGCAAGTCGATTTGACAGGGATAAAATGGGTGGACTTTCTCAATTTATCCACCACTACCATGATGGCATCATTCTGTTTGGTCGATGTTGGTAATCCGGTGATGAAGTCCATGGAAATGGTTTCCCATTTCCATTCCGGGATTGGTAGAGGTTGTAATAATCCTTCTGGGTGTCGGTGTTCTGCTTTAACCTGTTGGAATTCTATGCATTTGGCTAAGTACTCAACTATGTCTTTCTTTAATCCAGGCCAATAGAATTGTTTCCTGGTGGTCGTGATCATCTTCTGGTATCCTGGATGACCAATATATGGTCTTTTATGTAGTTCATCCATTATGAATCTCTTCAAGTCGTCACAATCTGGAATATACAATCGGTTTCTGTAAGTTAGCAGACCTCTATCTATCATCTGGTAGCCTTCATACTTTATCCCTGTGGGTTCTTTCTCTAGGTACGAGGTCACAGTTTGGAAGAATGTGTCTGTTTCTTGTGCATTCCTGACTCTTTCTTTGACATTTGTCTCGCAGGTGCTCACCGCTGCCAGGTGAATTGTTTTCATACTTCTGCTAAGGGAATCAACCACCTTATTTTCCTTTCCTTTAACATGTTTGATTTCAAAATCAAACTCACTAAGGAGGGCCATTCACCTAGATTGTCTGGCATTGAGCTTTGGTTGGTCAAACAGATATCACAATCCACAGTGGTATGTCATAAGTACAAATTTCCTTCCCAGGAGGTAATGCCTCCACATTTTTAAGGCATGCACTATGGTGGCCAACTCTAGATCATGGGTCACATAGTTGGCTTCGTGCTCATTCAATTTTCAGGATTCATAGCAGACTACACTTCCCTCTTACATAATGACTCCTCCGAGCCCTTCCTTGCAGACATCTGTGCACACGAGGAAGTCAGCTTCGGGATCGACAATCTTCAACATGGGTGTGTGGGTCAGTAGATGTTTTAGGGATTGAAATATTTCTTCACATTCTTGTGTCCACGTGAATTTAGCTCCCTTCTTCTGGAGGGCAGTGATTGGACAACCAATCTTGGAGAATCCTTTTATAAATCTCCTATAGTATCCTGCTAAGCCCATAAATGATCTGATATCTGAAACGTCCTTTGGGGTAGGCTATTCCATGATAGACCTGATCTTGTCAGGGTCTACTTCTACTCCCTCTTCAGATATGACATGGCCCAAGTAATGTATTTTCTTCTGGAAAAAGTCGCACTTGCTAAATGTTGCATAGAGCTGATGTTCTCTCAGCACTTGAAGCACAAGTCTAAGATGTTCCTCATGTTCCTCTCTATTCTTAGAGTAAATTAATATATCGTCAATAAAAACCAGTACAAATTTGTCTAGGAGTTTGTTGAGCACATTGTTCATCAAGCACATAAAAGTGGTAGGGGCATTGATTAATCCAAATGGTACTACCACAAACTCATAGTAACCATATCTTGTCCTGAAGGCAGTTTTGTGGATGTCTTCACCCTTGATTCGGACTTGATAGTATCAAGATCTCAAGTCAATCTTTGAGAAGATGGAGGCACCTCCCAATTGATCGAACAATTCATCAATCCAGGGTAAGGGGTACTTGTTCTTTATGGTTACCTTATTGAACTGTCTATAATCTATGCACAGTCGGAGGGTACCATATTTATTCTTCACAAAAAGAACTGGTGCTCCCCATGGGGACACACTGGGTCAGATATAGCCTTTTCCCATCATTTCTTTTAGTTGTAGTTTAAGCTCAACTAGCTTGGGTGTGCTCATTCTATAGGGTGTCCTAGACACTGGCACTTCTCCTGGTGCAAGTTCTATCGAGAAGTCAATGTCCCTTCTCGAAGGTAGACCTGATACCTCTTCCGGAAACACATCTCTATATTCTCTTAGTGTGGGGTGGTCTTCGAGGCTTGGTTTGTCATCTTCAACTAATTCCAACACCTGTATCACATATAGTGGACATCTTTTTCTGCAATACTTTCTCATTTGAAGAGCTGATATTCGTCTCACCGAGACAAGTTTTTGGATCCCTTGAAGGGTTATCCTTCTTACTTCTTCACTTACACATTCTAAGGTTTTATGGTAACGGTCCAGTCTGGCTTTATATGTGGCTAGCCAGTCCATACCAATCAATAGGTCATACAATCCTAGGGGTAATAAGTTAAGGGTTTCTTGGGCGGGGAATTCACCCATAGTGAATTGGCAAGATGGTATGACCTCCATTACCTTTCTTTTAGTGCCAGTGGCTAACTGTACCAACCATGGATTGTCGTGTTTATGTGGCTGTAATTTACACTTATCAACAACCTTAGGGGATATATAACTCAAATTTGAACCAGGGTCAATTAGAATAGACACTAGATGGTTGGTGATCATACCTTCCATCTCCACCACTGAAGCTTGGTGGTTAGCTTAATTATTATCCACGGCTGCATAAATTTGTGGCAAGCTCCTGGCCACGTCATTGACGGTGGTAGATTCTTGAATGTTGTAAATTCTCCGACTGTTCTATTGTCAGTGCAGGCAGTCCCTTAGTAGATGTTCTTCTCCACAACCTCAACATTTCAAGGGTTCTTTCTTCAGGTTATCAATCTTTCTTGGGGTAGATCCAAAAGGTTTATTTCCGCTCTGGGAGGGGAAATTCTGCTGGTATACACTTCAGGTTGGGAAGCTCATCCTTGAGTTCTTTTTATAGTTTTTAAATCTTGGGGATTTAAACCCCTTTTTATGGAATCCTGAACTATTCTTCTTCTTCTATCCTTCACGAGGTTCTGTCCGATGCCCAAGCTGTTCATAAAAATATCTTGCCTTTCAGATAGTGTCTTCTAGGTCTTTGGCTCGTCGAACTCAATCCTGTTCTGATAGTTCTTAGGAAGTCCACTGATGAATCATTGCACCTTTTCCTTTTCTTCTTTTATATAGGGTACGTACCTCAACAACTTGAGGAATCTGCTGACATATTCCTCTATGGTGCATTGCCCCATCTTGAGTTCATAGAATTCTTTAGTCTTTTCGTCGAAATACTTTTTCGACAGGTACTTCTTCCTGAAGTATTTCTCAAACCGTTCCCAAGATAGGTCTTCTTCGTGAATCCCTTTTATGTTCTTAAGGTCTTCCCACCAAATGGAAGCCTTCCCATTCAGGTTGAAAGTGGCTACTCGGGCCTTCAAGTTTTCTGAGAAGTCATGGACTCAGAAATACTTCTTTAGTCCAAGCAGCCAGGCCTCCGCTTCCTCTCCCTTCTTTATTTCACCATTGAAAGAGGGTGGTTTGGCCTTCTTGAATTCTTCAAGATTATGATTTTTGGAATGATTTCGCTTATTATGTTTTCTTCGGGAGTAAGAACTAGTTCTGCTACTAGAAGATCCCTCTGAGTTGCCAGTTTACTTTCCAGAGGAATCGTCAGACGCTTGTCCCTTATCTCTGGGGTGGACCTTTCTCGAGGTGCTCTTCCAAATGTGGCCACTTAAAAGACCATGTTTCCGTATCTCAGGTGGACTTTGACTTTTCTTTGTATGTCGTTGGTCCGCGTGACTGGTGTCAGGTCCATGCTTCAATTGTCTTTGTATGTCAGATAAGATCTGCAACAAGACTGCATTAATCTGCGTTTGCTTTTCTTTCTCTTTTATCAACCTCTCGTTGTCAGCCTTTCATCTCTATAGTTCAACCATGAGGCTCCTCACAGTCTCAGCTAGATCTGGAGGGGTCTCCAGCGCTCTCCTTTCGTTAGACTCTTCTTCTCTATTGTGGGAGCCATCCCCCACTTCATGGTGCGTCACCATTCTATGCGTCTGTAGTTTCCCGTGGTTGATCGTCCGCTTGTTGTGCAAGAAAAAACACTTATTGTTAGTCAACATTATATTCATTCACAATCAGTGCATAATTGATATTTTTCAAATGCATACACACAATAGGAATTTTTATTCTTAACTTTGGCTTTTGATAAAGGGGGTTAGGATAGAGAGTTACTCCTTTTAAGAGTACTTCAAATGGAGTTTCTGCGCAACTCATCCATGAGCCCAAGTAGGCCAAGTGTTGTAACCATGCTCTGATACCAATTTGTCACACATCCACTACGACAACTAAAATTTTCTTTTTCTTTTTGTCTTTTCTTCGAGGGATAGAATCCCTGAATTCCTATGGAGCCTAGTGCAGACCATCCCTTCCCTTATCCTCCTCCATGTAATTGTTGGCTATGACCACATGCCTTACCAAAAAGGCACTTCCGGCTTTCACTATTCGGGGAATCGCGATGCAAGCATTACCCTGTTCTCTGTCTTTAGAAATGCCGAAACCCGAAAGGGTCTAACAGATCCTTAGCTCCTCCTTTGGGTCGCTTTTCATACGATTGGTCCTATGACCTGGTGCTATTCCTCTAAATTCTTTCAGGGTTTCGCGATTCGGGGAATCGTGATGCAAGCGTTCCTCCTTTCCCTTTCAAATCCCTGGAACTCGAAAGCCCGATATCATCTGGATTTACGGCCCAGATCGTTGACTTGATCAACAACCCAGATTAAATCCCGACATTCTACCTTTCTGGATTTCTGGCGGGGTCTTCACTCCTATTCCTCTGATGTCTAGAACCCCGGTGGCTTTAGATATTCACCACGTGTCCCCTACAAATGGACGGTCCAAATTCTTTCGGGACTCCTCCTTCGTACCACAAGACCCTGTCCGGTGGCCTAGGGCTCATCCACAGAGCGCGTCGAGGTTTCGGGTATCAAGATTTCACGACTTGCGAAAACGAGGGGCTTTCCCTTTGGTTTCCCAGGTGCTGAAACGCGAAAGCCTATTCATGCTAAACCGATTCAGGGTTTCATATACCGGGATTTCACGACTGGCGAAAATGAGGGGTCTTGCCCTTGGGTTTCCCGGGTGTCAAAATGCCGAAACCTATTAACGCTAAACCAATTTGGGGTTTTGTATACCGGGATTTCGTGACTGGCGAAGACGAGGGGTCTTGCCCTTGGGTTTCCCATGTGTCAAAACACCGAAACCTATTAACGCTAAACCGATTTGGGGTTTCGTATACTGAGATTTCATGACTGGTGAAGACGAGGGGTCTTGCCCTTGGGTTTCCCGGGTGCCGAAATGCCGAAACCTGTTCACGCTAAAACGATTCGGGGTTTCGTATACCGGGATTTCGCGACTGGCGAAGACGAGGGATCTTGCCCTTGGGTTTCCCGAGTGCCGAAATGTCGAAACCTATTCACGCTAAACTAATTCGGGGTTTCATATATTAGGATTTCGCGACTCGCAAAAATCCACAGCAGAGAGTTTCCTTACCTTTCGAAACTCTGATCCCCAAATTCCTGATATGGGAATTTATGTATGAGATTAACGATTATGATCCTCCGATATGGGAATTTATGTATGAGATTAACGACTATGAGCCTCCCCTGATCTGATGGTCCATAGAGCTCCTACAGATCCTTGGATCTACGGTCCTGGATATCATCGCTACTTGTGAAGGCTGAAGGGGTCGGGGTGTTAATGCCTGCGCTCCTCCTCTAGATTCATCGGTCTTGACAACTCTGGGGTATTTCCAAAAGGATTTCGACCGTTCGTCTACCAAACGATGGGGTATTCTCTTTCGATAAATGGGACTCGCTATCATTTCTGATATTGATTCACGAGATTCAACCTCTCAGGGCTTCAAACTCCCATGACTTCGAAACCTAAGAGAACTACTCTTTCTTGTACAAGGTTTCCAGACCCAGTTCATCTGGACCTTCAGAGGGTTCTTGGGTAATTATCCCTAGGCTTGGTGACCTAACTGAAAAACCTTCCTAATTCTCCGAGATATGACTCTATGACAGGGGTAAAGTAAACTCGTGGGTTTACTATAATGATAGTCTTTTCAAGGAACTCACTCCGGCTCTGGAATGCGAGGAAACTCCCCAAGAGGAGGTCCCTTCGGGAAATCAAACCAGGGCATAGCATGAGTCAGGTAAATGGGACAGATCTCAAGGGAACAAACTCGTATTCTAAACTTATTCATTCTATACATAAACCGATTATGGTCATATAAGGATAAGCATGCATCCATTAATTCCAATCAAAACACAAGGCAAACTCTTCTATACATAAACGATTTATGAGCGTATAAGCATGAGCATGCGTTCATGATATTCAATTCAAATACAGGACATAACACTTATTATAAACATCAGGCGTGATGCAACTACTGAGAGGGGTGCTTGTTTCCACCCAACTGTAGGCTCAGTGACTCCAAATGGATTTAACACTAGCCACCCTCGAGCTAGACCACGATGCTTTGAGATTCAATCTCCTGCTTCCAGCTCAACGAAAGTCAAGGATGAAGGTTAATATCCTTCTCCTATGTTTCAAACTCTCCATGTTTCCAGAGTTTTCTTCAGCTCTCTTCCACGACCCTTGTCGCGCGTGCTCTCTCCCTCTCTACCCCCTTACCACACTTCCTCTCTTGCCTTTTTCTCTACAAGATTGTGTGTGGCGTGAATTTCCCCGTCTGTGGTCAGGTCTGGGAGATTTTACGGATGGGCGGTTCACCCCCATCCCATAATTAACTCTTGAGGAGCCTCCCCACCTACCAATCTGACGGGAAATCCATTCCAGGGTCAGAGAGTTGCTTTGGTCTTTGAGCAATTAAAACCAGCATGGCACTAGCTCGGTGGAAGTTAACGCAACCATTCCAGGTCCCTTCCACCACCTCTCATTAGCCATCGTGGTATCTTTGAGCACATCCCCCTCCCAACAGTCATGAAAAACATATTCATAACATAATTTACATTCATCGACCTTTTATACAAAGGTCCATCAATTCAAACATTCACCTCTTTGAGTTTGCCATAGTTCTTGGCCAATATAGTTATTTTTACAGACTGGGGGAAACAGGGTGTTACACTCATACAAAAGAAACTAAAGTCTGTTCTCTTTCCAATGGAAGTGGTACCACTTCATTTGGATTATGTATGAAGAAGCTATGGCTGTTTTACCCAGAACACCTGTTTATTGACTAGCTTCAGGACTGGTCACAAACCCTATCTTCCACAGAGTGTATCTCCATAATTATAGCGAATCAAGAGCCAAAATTTTTACCAGAGGTACCTTGATATGTATTCTCAATACCATAGCGATTTCACCATATGAATCGTTCTAGAAAAAAAGTTATAGAAAAAATGGGAAGATGACCTGGAAATAACATACCTTAGAACACATCACCAAAAGACTTCATCCTCCCTTGAAATCTGACTTTCTTTTACTTCTTATTTCCTTTGAAATTAGACTTGTATCAAATAAATGTATAATGATTTTTATTTATACCATTTATGTCACTTCATTTTAACATTAGGGCCGACCTGGCACTTTCTTATTTTGTAATTATTTTCTTTAATTATCTTCAGGGCCTAAATGTACTTCCTTCTTCAATTCACTTTGTCATCTTCAAAAATTCATTTCTCCTCAACCATGAGGATCCACGTGACATGCCACATACCACTGGAAACAACATGATGTATACTATCCATTCATGGGTGTTGTATATGCATGTGCAT
>ML871404.1:2928-19869 GCA_009831015.1 Picea engelmannii
GTCCCCAAGCAACACTTTTCAGCCATAGATCTATGTTTTATAGCTAGCCGTTTTTCCAAAGAGTCTTAAGGAAAGAGGGAGGAGCATGAGGCCTAGCTTTAGCTACACCGGAATGAGCCTTCTCCCCTTAGGGTTTTGATTTGGTGGCCTTGCCATTGCAGCACCATTAAACCTAACCCTCATGTCCTTAGGTTTAAGTCCTTCCAATCCATTAGCCTTTCTCCATTTGACTCCATTAACCCAAGGCACTAGTCTAAGAACAAAATGTTGAGGTTTTTTGTGCTTAAACATTCTTTTAAACACTCTTTAATTGAAACCCTAACTAACCCTAACGTCTTACTAACCCTATTTTAGATGATGATGTCTTGGCCTCTTTGAAACTTGATTGGCCTAAAATTTGTAGCTAAGACATCCCTTGATAGCCATAGAAGTGTTGAGTCTTTTCATTGGTTTATTTTGGCAAAACATCCACTTCTTCACCTATCAAACTAACCCTAAAACCTTAGATGACGTCACACTTTTTGAACTCTTGTCTAGTGTAAAACGTTGAGTCTTTTTTGTCATCTAAGTGATAGACCTTGAGTTGTTGATCACTTTCATAAGTTTAAATTGCAAAATGTCCTTCTCATTGTCTATTAAAACTAACTTGAGATAGGGCTGACGTCACCCTCAAAATTGTATAGTGACGCAACAACAATATTTATGTATGAGCAGATTTATTGCATTGAGAAATGATAAGGATTGATTTTTAGACATTGAATGCATAGTATCACTTTGTATTTATTGAAGAAGTATTATAAGCCTTTGTCTTTGTTTGCAATCATTGACTTCGTCAATAATTACATTTAATATTGCTCATATGTGTCAAAGATAGTCATTAATGTTTTGAAGCACTAACCACTACAGCACATTCTTTTAGTTTTATTTGCCTTGTCTCGCAAACAGGTGCCATTCAGTGGAATATCTTCTCTCTGACTATCTTCTTGGCAGTAATCTGTGAAGGGAAAGCCTATCTTAACCTTTGACCCTTTGAACCTTTGATCCTTTCCTTCCAGAACCCCAGATTACTAGGGACGTCTCCCTTAGGATTAGCCACTCAAAATAGAAAGAGCTCCCCATCGAGGTGACAGTGGGTGGGGAAGCTCCTGTTACGCCAGTTTGAGCCTTGACTTCAAGCTACCTAAACCTTTCCTACAAACTGTGCGATAACACATACCATCTATCTTTGTTATTTGCTTGATTGTGTTTTTTCGAGACCCACAAAGGTACATGCAACCTGCATAAGGTCTGGACGCATGTACCCACGCCCTACTCTCTTACAGCCCGCGTGTAAACGCTAGCTGAAGAAGTAACAATAGCCTATAGATTCCAAAAAAAAATTGAGGCAGTCATCCTCTTCCCTGTCAGAATCAGTCATTCTCAGGGGTTTTCTGGAACTCTTTCTAAGTCTTGGTTGTTTGTAGTCTCATCTCAAATTGGTTTGTTTTACAAATTTTTTTCCTTACATTATTTTCTTTTTCCATTAAAGAGAGTGTCTAAGCCTTCAAAAGATCCTGGTTCTCAATATCAGTGGTCTCTTCCTAGTTTGGATTGTTTGTTTTTATTTGTTTCGGAGTTTTAGAGATACACGCAGCCTGTATAAGGCTAGCATGCTTGTACACGTCCTCTGGCTCTACACAGCTCGCGTGCACACGCTTGTTGCTGGATTGTCAGTAGTGTGCTTGTGTAGGATAGTTTTTGTTGAGGGTAAGGCAATCATCCTTTCCCTTGACAAGAATTATACCTCTCAGGTTTTTGAATCTCTGTCCCAACAGTCAGTAGCTTAGGGTTGATCTTAGCCTTAGCTTGCTTTTTTCATTTAAAAAGTTGTCATTAAAAATTTTCTTTAGGGTTTTTAGACAAGTGTGAGAGTCCTTTTTTAAGTTGTTAGTGTGTGATTTCTTGAAGTGATTCTTTGCGATCTACGATTAGGCCAGAAGTTTTTTCTTGGTTTTTGACTTGTTGATATTTTTCCTTTTTGCTTTGTCAACATTCAAATTAAAAAAAAAAAATCTCTTTCATTTTCTTGTTTGGTTGAAAAGTGTGGTTTTTCATTAGTAATAGGGAAAAGTATTTTCTTTCTTAAGTTCTTGATAGTTTACTTAGATTGTAAGTAGCTCGTAGTTGAGTGAAATCCTTCTTTAAGTTTGTTGATTCAAAAGATCTTAGAAAATATAAAAAATAAATAAAAATTGAAAAGTTGTTGAAAATTTGCGTTAAGTGAAAGTTTTTGTTTCCATCTTTCTGTTCATTTTTTACTTTCGTCTTTCAAACATCATTAGTTTCACTTTCATACTCCTTGACATAAGACAAACCATAAAATTAACACTAAATCTAAAATTTATTAGACCTTTGTGTTTGTAGGGTTAACCAACTAGTTTAGGATTAGGGCTTTGGATTAGGTTGGAGAGGAAACTCTTCAAGGCCATTAAAATCAAACATTGGAGTCTGAGTTAGGGAGTGTCCAAGTCTAGTATTTTGAAATTTATCCAGGACCCCCCTCTAACACAGGGTATAAAAACGGGGTCGTGTGCGGAAAGGTAGCGGAGATAACCCCTCCAAAGCTAGACCAATCGTAGTGGAGAACACATATAGAGGGCTTGTTTTGGGATTTCGTCGATTGCATTTGCCACTGGGATTCGTGGGTCTCAAATCCATTAGAGGTCTTAATTTGTCTTTCGGACCATTTGCTTTCGATACCCTTGACAGGTTTTGGGCTCGATACCTTGCTCATTGTGGTCTACCCGACTTTCGACTATACCCGCCTGGTGACTGTTTGTGCACTGGCAACCTAGTTTCCCATCTTTTCTAGGGATATACATAGGTGGCTACGGGGGTATACCATAGTACCTAGGATAGACATCGGGCCATTCTTTGCAAAGTATACCCAAAGGGTGCTTCTTTTTTCAAGTTGCACTTGCACCGGTAAGTTGCTCTAGTGTTGGTTGTTGTAATTGTTCTTCCAATTAATTTAGTGTTTGCTTGTCTTATCTTATAGGGAATTTTTTAGTGCGTGATTGTTTTTGAACTGTTAGACTACCCTAGAGTGTCTTTGATATTCCCACATAGTGGAGGATCACGAGCTCCGCCAGTCATGAAGTCTTCTTGGCCTACCGCCGGTTACACTGGAGCCACCCCCGCCACCACTAAGGCGAAAGCTAGACCAACAAGGGTCTTTTGAAGCGACAAGGTCACAAGACTACATGCAACCCTCCTTCAATAAAGGGGCACCACTATATCATTGTAGCTATAGACTACTTCACAAAGTGGGTTGAAGTTATGCCAACATTTAAAGATGATGGAGAGACTGCAACTCTCTTTTTATTCAACCAGATAATAGCAAGGTTCGGCATCCCAAGGGAGATTGTCGCTGACCATGGTAGTCACTTTCAAAACCAGATGATGACCAAGTTAACGTCAAATCTTGGGTTACAGTAGGAACATTCGTCACCCTACTACCCCCAAGCAAATGGTTAGGTGGAAGCTGTGAACAAAACTCTTAAGACCATTCTACAACGAACGATCAACTCAACCAAGTCAAATTGTCATTTGATGTTATACTCGACGTTATGGGCTTACTGAAAATCTGTTAAGACTGCAACTGGTTTCTCACCTTTCCAACTTGTTTACGGGTTGGAGGCAGTCTTTCCTATCGAATGTCAGATCTCGTCTCTAAAGTTGGTAGTACAGTTATTGCTAGACACTTCTCCACTTGAAGAACGATTAGTATACCTTGAGCAGCATCGTGATACGACCCTAGCCAACGAGGGTCACAAACATAAGGTCAATTGTTACTATGATAGGTCTATTCGTCCTTGGATTTTCTCTGAAGGCGACCTTGTCCTAGTCTATAACCAAGATAAGGACCCCTTGGGGGCAGGAAAATTCAAACCCATCTGGTTCAGACCTTTCATTAGAAAAGAGGTTTTAAAAAAGGGCGCTTATCGTCTGGTTGAATTTGAAGGGAATGCTTTGGCGGAGCCTAGAAATGGGCTCCACCTCAAGAAGTATTACTCATAGGCAGGTCACTGTGGGTAACTTTTTGTAACATATCTATAGTCTTTGTACTATTACTTTTTAGTTTCTTTTAGTATTATAGACGTGTCATTGATGTTATCTTTCTTCACTGTGGCAGATGTCAAGTGATTCCGAGGTGTTCGTTGGGTATGCAGATGGTGCTAGTCTTCACACTCAGTGGCTTGCCTCCGCAACTTGGGTAATCTTTACAGCTCAAGGCCAGTTGTTATCTTCCAGAGGTATATGCTTAGGTGACACTACAAACAATGTCACTGAGTATAGTGCAATTATTGAGTTGCTTTGTGACACTTTTCCATTTGGTATCTCTCATCTCTGGGTCTATCTCCACGCTCAACTGGTTGTGTCTCAGTTAAACAGAGTATACCGGGTTCATGATCCAACTTTACACCGATGATTCCTTAGGGTACGTCTCTTAGAATGAAACTTTGATTATATTACATATTTTCATGTTCCTAGGAGATTAAACCAAGTTACAGATATTCTAGCTAATCAAATTTTAGATTGGCATCTTGCACACATATGAAAGAACATTCACATAAACATGTAAATACATTTTTTTCACACATGATCCATAAGACACAAAAGACAAAAAAACCATATATATTGATCCACAACATTGGCTGAATGCTGAAACAACTGGACCCATGTCCATGGTGCCCCCACTACATGAGGCTGCATAGATGGTGGCAAGTCCTCAATCTCTGCCATCTGGACCATGTGAGTGAGTGCAGTAAAGTTTCACTCAACTCGTCTCAATACCCTCTCAGCCTCCCCGGCTGGAAGATCTCCCGCTACTGCTGGTCCCCCTGTGGCGGCAGGTGCGGCCCCTGGCCGAGGACGACGCATGTTCCTCGCATAGTCAGCGGGTCGCACTGGTCCCACATTTGCACACAATGAACACATATCCGTCAAATACTCTAGTATAAAAAAAAATGATATATATAACAAAAACAACATAAAGTTTACATATGTTTAACAAAAAAAACTACAAAGGTGGAGACTTACCCATCTCCCCTCGCTCCTCTTTAGGAGGTACTGGTATCTCAGGGTCTCTCGAGAAGTCAATCCCACCATAGGGATAATACCGGGATCTATCG
This sequence comes from Picea engelmannii, assembly GCA_009831015.1. Taxonomy (NCBI): domain Eukaryota; kingdom Viridiplantae; phylum Streptophyta; class Pinopsida; order Pinales; family Pinaceae; genus Picea; species Picea engelmannii. Next base: position 8,103 of record ML871404.1, read on the forward strand.
CGACAACCATGTGAAGAATTCATCGTTGAAGGACTCATTGGTCCTTCCACCACCCTGTCGCAGCAGTAATACTACCCATCTACATATAGCAGGAAGAGAGGCTTGATGTCCTCATACCACTACTCGAGGACTCAAACTCAGAACTCTCTCAAAAAATAATGAACACAGAATGGTCCCGAACCCAAAGTTCCTCTGTGTCTGCAAACGAAAATCTGTCAACTACCTCTTCATACACTCAAGCAATGTGGTACTCCAATAAAAAAATTGTGCATTTAAGCACTGGACTGCACAGTTCATCTATGCACGAGACGCTTGATGTAGAGTCGAAGAACCTGTGATTTGCCCAATAAGCAATACTATCGCCTGTAGCAATAAGTCAGTGATCTTGCTTATGGGCACCTGTGAGCTTGATCGGTCTGTGTCATCCGCACAGTATAGACCTATCAATTCTTCTATGTTATGCGGCCCCAAAGGAAAAGTCTGGAAGTTTACTAGTTCCCCTCTCCTAGAGAGGCCAGTCAAAAAGTAAATGTCCTTAGTCATGGGCACCAGTGACTGCCCCTCTAACATGAATGCCTTTGCATCCGGATGTCAATAGTCAACCAAGGCATTCAATAGCCTAGGTTGTGCCCACATAAAAGGACATAGGAAAAACTTGAGTAACCCACATTGCATCAAAATATCCATAGCATTGGGGTCTTCCCTGACCAACTCACTAACCTCTTCATGTTCTCTTTCTCTCTAGTGGACATGCAGCCTGTAAAACACCAAGGTTCAGGAGAGTTAACCCTTGATTTTTAAGCCTTTTTCATTCAATAAGGGGGTCCACGCGAGCTGTGATGGTGACAGTCGCGTGTACACGCATGCATAATTTACTTTGCCTGAATGTACACGTGTCCTATCCTAAGACAACCCACGTGGACCTAGGGATGACCTTTTAAAGGTCGACGCCCCCCTAAAAAATGAAACCCAATGCAAAAATAAAGACTTAAAATGCAAGTTAAGAGAGTTTGTACTTACTTGGTTCAGACAGAAGTTTGTTTCGTCCACTGTAGCTCCCGGAATCACCACTTTTATCAAAAGGGGTCTTTTGGCTCCAGATTCAATTTCCAAATCAACAATGGTGATAATGAGCTGCCAACTTCTATTTATAGACTTTTTGGCCTCTTTTTGTCACTTTTTCGGCCTCCCTTAGCATTTTATTTATACCAAAAACCATTTGGAGTGATTCAGGAGTTGCATGGGAAGGATATCATTGGGTATCGGGATAGTTTTTTGGAGTTTTGAGTAGTTTTCAACAATCCATGAAAAAACAAATTCGGAGGATCAACTGGAGCATATAGGTTAGGTTTCTACCCTAACTTTTGTATCTCGTTGTCTTTTTTCCTTTGACATAGGATCAATCCCATCAGGTTGTGACATGGAACCATCACAGGTGCTTTAGAAGTGTCGCGACTTGGTGTTAGAGCTTACTGGAACATGGATGCCCTAGGTAGATCCTGGTTGCATTATGGTATCCATGTTGTCTCTAAGCACTGTAAGCTCGAGAGTCCTTGTAGTTTTTCCTGTTTACAAGTTTGAGCCTCATTTGCATGATTCCTTTTCTCTCTTGACCTCACCCTCAATAATCCTAAATGATATAATGGATCTTCTTTTAAGCCCTTTTCAGACCCTCTAAACATGAAAAGATTGTCGAGCGATCTTGTGGCCTTTCATGCTTGTTAAAATAAAATTTGAAGTCACGTCTATCCGGCGGTATTTTACCCCTTTTTCAGTCCGGATGATCAACTATATGAACAAAGGTATACTCTATGGAACTTCAGTTCTTTAGAAGAGTTCTCTCAGGTATAATTTTACCTATTTTTCGGGCCTGAGGGACTAGACTTACGAAAAAGGAACCCCCACGGAGTCCATAGTTCATCTCTTTTCAGACTCCCTAAAATTGAAAAGATCGTCGAGTGACCTTATTCTTTCACACTCGTTAAACTAGTCCAGAAGAACATTCCTAACAGAGTCCATAGTTAATCTTTTTTCAGACTCCTTAAAAATGAAAAAATGGCCAAGTGATCTTGTCCTTATCACACTCGTTAAAATGGTTTTGAATAGACGTCTTGTCGGTGCTAGTTTACCCCTTTTTCGAACCGACTAGACTATCTTTGAAAAAGGTACCCCAATGGAGTCTCCTTTTATGTTTTCTCAGACTCTCTAAATATGAAAAACCACCGAGCTTACCTTCTCTAGGCTCGTTAAACTTACATCAAAGGACGTTACCATTGTGTGTTTTGTTAACTGCGTTTGCATACCTTATACGCCAACCTTGTAGCACTTTGCTTCTGCGTCTTAACACCCTTGGCCCCTGGAGGATTTTTCCCGAGTATCATGATTATGAACATTAGTCTTGTCCTTACGCCTTGAACTTGTATGTTTGTAACACTCGTTCCTCCATTGTAATGTAACATTCCTTTATTCTTTTTTCCAAAATCATTGAAAAAGACAAAAAAATCAAATATACCCCAAAAAGAGGAAGGGAAAAGTATTTTCTTTATTGGCAGCATAATGAGTCACCCTTGGATAAATCACATCTGTTTGTTTGTTCGTCAAACTATGGGATGTAATATGACCTTAGGAAGCTTTTCTCGCTACATAGAGTTGTGTCCTCCTCCATTTGGTTATTCTTCCAAACATATGGAGAGTTTGCATTGCCCCCTGCTTCGTAAACTTATGATTAATGCCATGCTACCTAAGTCTCATCATTTCTCATGCTATTGTCTAAGGAAAGTTTCTACCAAGCCTGAGTCGGCCCCTCTGCAATTTGTCTCTTGCCCTCATACCTGGCCATCCTGAACATCCAATCAAGTCTTTGTTCGAAATCAATGAAGCCTTTAGTCTGATCATCAAGATTCTCAATTCCATGACCGACAAGCCGTCGAAGACCTATGGGTAGTGAAGTCGTACGCTCATATTACACTCCTACCCGATTTAAGAAGATTTTGAAGTTGTTGCTTAAGCTCTGAAGACCTCATCTCCAGCCATCAGGTCGTATTAGCTTCTAGAAGATGGATACTTTATATGTATATCTTTTTGATTTCGAGATGTAGCTCCACTGTGTATTGTTCACAGCTACACTTTATATAGTTATTTGACATGGATCTATAGTGTATTTGATTGGTAGCCATGATTCTATTCTATCCCGAGCATGGGTATGCCCACCTCAGTGAGACATTTATTATTTTGCAGATGACGCCTCCTAGTTCTTGGCTCCTGGGATCACTTGTTCAGCACATCAGTAAAGATTGGTAATGTATTTCAGACATCAGATTCTCTTCTGACCTCACACATTAGGGGGCATCTGTTATAACCCTAATTTGCACCATACATGCTTACCTAGCATCAGGCCATCTCAGATCCCTTCTTTGCCAAAGCATTGCTGAACAACTCTTTAAAAAACCTCTTTTATGAGGGCCCACACACCCTACTCCATCACTACATGCGTGTACATGCTAGCTGACCTAAAACAGCCCGCATGGACCTACAAAAGCACGGAAAAAGGAAAGTTGCCGACGGAACACACAACTTTGGGTGAGTTAACTAAAACTTTCGGCCATGCATGGCCGAGGGTTTGTCCAAATACCTAGCTTCTTCTAGCCTATAAAAGAAGGGTTAGGGGTCCCATTTGGAGGAGGAGAATAATAGTAAAGAAACTCTTCCCAATTACACATTCCCAATGTCCAAACCCTTTAGCCATCCTTGTGCAAAGAGAGATAAAAAGCAAAGAATTTGGAGGACATTTGAAGAGGAGCCCAAGATCAGGATTAGCGGAGCAGTGGCTGGTCTCGACATTGTAAGTTGATTCATTAAATTTAATAATAAATAAATTTTTTTCCCATCCCGCTATATGAGTTCATCATAGTTTAGTAAATATATGTTTGAATCTCTAACCCATTAGTCTGTAGGTAAAATGCATGTGCAGTTTGTCGCTTGTTTTGTATGCAGGTCAGCCTTGGGAGGAGAGCTGCTAACAAGCGATCAAGCGTAAAGAAGGATCGACATCGAATGTCTGGAACAAGGTATGTTGGTATAACCATGTATTTTCTGAAAAGAAATGGGGATTAGGTCTGGGGACGAAGGTAGAAAGTAGGTTTCTTTTGGTCATGTATGCATGCATAATATAACCCTATTTGCTAGTCTGTAGGGGGATTTCCCACCACAACACTTGTGAAATTCAGTTATTTTATCTTAGCTTGGTATTGTGTTTGAAATATACTTTATATATGGTCATAGGTAGACTACAGTATAGACCACTATTGTAGGATATTTATCCTCGAAAGTAGAACTAGCGACCATACTAGGGATCTTTCCCTAGTGGGCCTACTTTGGTATTTAGTTATGTGTTTGCTTGATTTATTTTTCTTTCTCTTTCCTTAGAATACTACTTGGTACTTGGATTAGTAGTTTACAATCATTAGAGTATTTTCCCTTTTCATTTGAGACACTTGTCGTGTCTCCTTTCTTCTTTTTTGAAGTTTTTGGAGCACATACGCGGGTTGTAGTGGACATAGTTGTGTACATACACATGCTTGTCAATGTGTATAGTCATGTGTACATGGGTCTCCTTAAAGACAGTTGTATACATAATCCTAGAAAAAATGAACCAGGTGGATATTGGTGGTCACCCACCTGTTCCAACTTCCAACAGGATCATCTTGACAATTTTCAGTTTAGCACATTTCTCTGTCATGGGGACATTTCTTTTTAATTGTGGGTTATTCACTTACGAGGTTGTCCTAAATCCCTACATAGCATCCAGGTTGATATTGGTGGCCGCCCACCTATTCCAACTGGCTTATTTTGGAAGTTTTCATGTCAATACATCTTTCTATACTTCTTAAGCCATTTTGGGGCTCTAAACTGTGTTTTCTTGTCTTGCCATAGTCAAACTATAGACAGAGTCAGAGTTTGATGACATAATGTGTATTTCCTGAAAATACCTTTTCAACGAGCTATCAATCGCCTAAAACGAAGATCGTATGCAAAAGTTACGACCTCGGGAAGTTAATGTACTAACTTACACCAATGGGGCCCACATGACTTTTGGCGCTTCATCTCCTAGGATTAGGTTTTTGGATGTCTAGGGTTTTGGAATTCATGTTTATTATAAAATGGCCTTTAGATCCTCATTGTAATGATCTTCTTGCGAATGAGCATAGTCGTCACACCTCTTCCTTGAGATAAATCTTCCACCATTTGAAGGAGTCTTTCACTCTATATTTTTACAATCTCTGTACATTTCTTTCATTAATAGAAATCATGTATTGTTGTATTTCTTTGTTTCTGGCAATTTTTATGTGTATTTCATTATAATATCTTTGCTTTCATTTTGTTCCGAAAATAATCTAGATCAGTGGTATCAAAGTAGGCTACTCTTGATCATTTTTCAGTGCATGTCCCCGATGAGGTATGAGTATAGCAAGTTGGGTCTTGAGCTTGTCTCTCTTGAGGATAATCGCTCTCGTACACACAAGAAACCCTCTATGGCAGTAGAAAAGAAAAACAGTGGAGCATAAGATTCTATTAACCTATTGTTTGAGCAAGCTCTCACATGACAGAGGGATGAAATGATTGAGAATTTTTCCCACATCCTTCAACACCTACTGATAGCAACAAGTGCATCTTCATCAAGTAACCACTTTGGAGGAACCTCTCCCTTCAAGGTACAAGTTAATTTTGATATTCCCATATTTGAAGGTCAGATGGATGTAGATGCCTTAGAAAAATGGTTGAATCTTTTAGAAGGTTATTTCTTTGTTCACAATTTTTCTGACAAGGAAAAGATCACCTTTGCACTCCTCAAGGCTCTCCCCCATGTCAAACATTGGTGGGAAACTTACTAGGAGAAAAGTTCCACAGAGGAATCTAGAATATATGGGGCCAAGACCACTTGGGATTTTTTTGTGGATGCGGTCAAGGAACAATACTACCATGTTGATAACTATGAAGACTAGTACATGAGATGGACCACACTGTGGAAAGAGAAGAGCCAAACAGTTTTGAAGTTCACATATACTTCCCATACCTTGCGCACCAATATGGGCATCAAATACTCCAAGCGACATATGGTTCTGAAATATCGTGGGGCTCTACATAGGTACATACAAAGAAAAATGGATTTCCTAAACATCTCATCATTGGGATCTTCCTATCAATATGCTGTCAAAATAGAGCAGAAATTTAGGCACCAGACCAAATGGGAGTTCGTGTCTACAAATTTGCATCAACCAAATCATGGTAAAGATGGCCCTAACCAACAAACTCTCAACAACCAGTCCATGACAGAGGAAAAGAAGGGTAAAGGAAAAATGAATAATGGCACTGGGAAATGCTGTGACTTCCAAAAAATCCCCTAGCACAACACCGAAGAATGTCGCTCGAAACAGTCATTCGTGGCCGAGGTCAAAGACAAGGATTCGAACCCTGATTCAAAATCCGATCTAGAAAATATTGAAAATGAACATATCATCGATGCAAACCATACTACTATTGTCCGACTGCAACAATTCAACCAAAAGAACTAGTAAGTCCTAAAGAGGGGGAGCACCTCTTCCATTCATAGATGTGGGTGAAGGGGACCCCATTACATTTCATTGTTGATAGTGGCAGCCAAAAGAACCTTATCTCAATTGAGGTCCTCAAATAATTTGGGTTGTCAACAACACCACACCCACAACCATACAACATTAGGTGGCTTCACTAGGGACGAGATCTCCATGTCATCCAACAATATCGCTTTTCCTATGGAATCCATCCCTTCAAGGATGAGGTAGTGTGTGATGTTTCCCCTCTTGATGTATGTGATTTTTTTTTGGGACAATCATATATGTGGAAGTGTCCTATTGTTTATGAGTCTCGACCCTGTAGTGTCATTATTACTCTGGGGGGTCAACTCTACAGGATACTAGAGGTAGTTACGAGTATTGTTCCACCAAAATAGTGCCGCAAGGTAATCTCTCATACTGCAAAATTCATCCTCTTCACAGTCTGTTCAAAGGATGCATAGAAGGCCACTACAACCACTGCAACCTCAACACCTTCTATCCAGCAGAAGTAGATTGCAGAAGAGAAAGTAGATATTGTTTCTTCACCTACAATGGTGCCTACACAATGCCCCATCAAGCCTAGATACAATAGGTTGGTGGAACATATTCAACCCCTCCAGCAACAGGTTCGTGACAACCTTCCACAGACCAAGCAACACAACTTCTCCAACAAGGCACACAGCTCACCAAGATTCAGATTCAGTAATCGCTTCCCCCTCTTCCCTGGGTACTCAACACAATGGAGACCATTTCTTCCTAAGGGGGGAGGATTGATCCGGGTGGATATTGGTGGCCACCCACATGTTCCAACTTCCAATTGTCTCATCTTAATAGTTTTCAGTTCAACACATTTCTTTGTAATGGGGACATCTCTTTGTAATTGTGGCTTATGCACTTACAGGGTTGTCCTGAATCCATACACAACATCCAGGTGGATATTGGTGGTCGCCCACCTATTCCAACTGGCTTATTTTGGAAGTTTTCATGTAAGTACATATTTTTGTACTTCTAGGGTCGTTTTGGGGATCTAAACAATGTTTTATTGTCTTATCACAATCAAATTGTAGACGAAGCCAGAGTTTGATGGAATAATGTGTATTTCATAAAAATAACTTTCCAATGGGATATCACATGCCTAAAACGGAGATCGTATGCACAAGTTACGACCCCAGGAAGTTAATGTATTAACTTACCCTAACATGGCCCACATGACTTTTGGCGCTTCATCTCCTAGGGTTAGGTTTTTGGATGTCTAGGGTTTTGGAATTCATGTTTATCATAAAAAGGCCTTCAGAGCCTTATTGTAATGATCTTCTTTCAAATGAGTGTAGCCGTCACATCTCTTCTCAAAGCTAAAGTTGCCACCGTTATAACAAGTCTTGCACTCTGTATTTTTATAGTTTTTGTACATTTCTTTCATTAATAGAAATCATGTATTGTTGTATTTCTCGGTTTTTGGAAATTTAAAAAACATTAATAAACTTTGTTGGTTTGAGGTTGTTTGTCCAGGTGTCTGGGTTCTTGTTTAGGCCCTTTTGTGGTTGTTTGTTGATTCTTGTAGTAGTTTGCTTTGGATTATATAAAGAAAACAAAAGATTTCTATGCTTTCCCATTTTTAGATCATTCTCATTTTTATAGGTAGTTTGAAAAGTTACTTTCTGAGGCATTTTTGTCCAAGATTTACTTTCACTGTTGTCTTTGACGAATCCTTATAGGTATGAAGTCTTTTCAACTTTCCTTTTGTTGTTTCTTGCTAGTATCAATGAGAAAAGTTTGTTTTTTCAAATCTTTCTTATTCCTTTTAATTTTTAAACAAGAAAAGAAAATAAAAACTTTTTAGAAAGTAAACTTTGTATTTCTTCTTCATCCCTTGCCCTTATTCTACTGAAGAGAATTTTTTTTATAGGTTGCTTTATTATTTTCTAGTGCTTGTTAGATTTCAGTTTGCATTTCCATACTTGGAAAAGAAAAAGATTTTGTTTATATAGCTTTGATGAAAAGAATTCCAAAATCTTGTTAGTTTTCTTGCATTTGAAGGTTGAATCAGTGAGTGCATTTCATCTAAATTAAAAGTTGCATTCTTTTCATATAAAAAAGAAAGAGGTTTCTTTTGTTTAATTCTGAAGTGTTCTTTACACTCATATTTTCAGTGAAGAACTACATTATGCATTTGTGTTCTTAAATGTTTTTTATGTCTAGTCCGTCAAAACACCATTCATTTTCACTCGTCATCTTTTTTTACTACATAACATCCTATTAAATGAAAGCTAGCTAAAATCAATTAGACATTTTCATTTTCACATGGTAAACAAACTAGTTCAGGATAGGGCCTTGGTTTAGGTTGGAGAGTTAATTTCTCCAAGGCCAAAAAAAAAATTAGGAGTCTAAGATAAGGAGTGCAAACGAATTTTCGTATAAGTATAGCCAGGAAGCTCCTCTAACACAAGAGTCAAACATGAAGTCACATGAAGGAGATTCAAAGAGATAACCCCTCAGAAGCTTGACTAATTATAATGGAGAGATCATGTTTTGGGGGTTTCGTCAGTACCCTTACCTCTATGAGAGGTGGTGCTTTCAAGGATTCAAGATCAGTTACCCTTCCTATATGTTCGATAATGACTGTCAACTATACCCCCCAGATGCTGACCATGAGGTGGTGACCTTAGTTTTTGTTCCTAGGTATCTCAGAGGTGACTGCAGCGGGTTTCCCATGGTACCTAGGGTAGACTTTGTATCACACTTTTTCAGTATTACTATAGGGTTCCCTGCGAAGCATGGGTACTTTCACCAGATAAGGATGGTTAGTGGAGGTCAAGGTAACTGCTTCTCACTCCTTCATTCTCTAGTTCACATGACTTAATCAACCCATGCCTTCATCTGAAAGGTCCTTTCCTTACTTTATTACTATTGTGATCTCAGGACCTAATCCACCTGAGTCAGGATATTGACAAGGTTGTTTGTGACTATTGTTGCTTTTAGGGATTTTCTAGTGGTGTTTTATGTGATCATATATTGCTTAGGAAGGTATGTAGGTAGTCACCTAAAGCTGACAACTCAAAGTGGTTGATCAATCGCCTCGTCAATCAAGGAGAATTCAAGGTCTTCCTTCTAAAAAAGTAGAAGTGAATACTTTGTTGCCTCCCTTGAGGCATCAACTTGATCAAACTGAAACGTTTGTATCGGTTGGTCCAGTCAAGACCGTAGACAAGGAACCTGTAAAAACTAATGCTTTTTCTTCAAAGGTTTTAACCATATTGGATCTCGAAGCCGAAGACTTCACTCGGTTGTTTAATCCTCTATTAACTAAACCTGATGCTTTAGTTTTTCTACGAATTCCATCTCATGGGTTAGACTTCACCAACAATATCCCTCTTCGGTGGGTCATAATGGAAGGCACTTCAAAAGTGTCTAGGTCGAGGGTCTCCACAACCCCCATGTCGGCGATCATCACCAGAGGAATATTTCCTCCTAGAGTATCTAACTGATCTAGGTGGATATTGGTGGCCACCCACCTATTCCACTTGGACCCACACCATTGTTTCTTTTAGTTTTTCAGTTTCCTTAATTGTAGCACAATTTACTATTTTTAGCAGTTCTTCGGGTCCTAAACTTTCAGAGCTGTTTTGAGGCCCTAAACGACGTTTTTTGGGCATGAATGCTTTGAGGAATATGAGTTTGTTACAAACTTGATATTCGTTGTCAGCAGTGTATTCATCGGATAGATATTTCTAACGATGTATCATGTGCGTCAAACGGAGATAGTATGCCAAAGTTACGACCCCGGGAAATTGATGTACCAATTTACCCCAACGGAGCCCATATTCTGGCGTTTCATCTCCTAGGGTTAGGTTTTTGGATGTTTAGGGTTTTCCATTGTTTCTCAATAATATATAGGCCTTCGAGCCTCATTGTAATAGAGAGTTCATAGGCTAGTAGCCACCACATCTCTTCTCAGAGATAAGCTACCAGCACCCTAGCTAGTTTATTTTCATTCTGTCTGTAAGCATTTTTCAATCATTTGTTATTAATGAAATGAAGTCTTATTTCCGCTGCATCTCTTCATTTATGTGTATTTCTGTATTTCATTGTGTTCCTACATAAATCCGGATCAGTGGTATCAGAGCGGCCTGCTTGTTCTCGATCTTTCTTTGCATGTCCCCAACGAGGTCGGGGTATAAGGAGTTGGGGCTCGATCTGGTTGAACCTTTGCAAGATCAGCCTCACAAACCCTGACAACTGCCCATGGGGGAAGAAAAGAAAGATGAGGGAGTAGGAGATCCTATCAAAATGTTTATCAAGGAGGCCCTCGAGAAACAAAGGAACACGATGATGGACAACTTTGCCCAGATTCTTCAATGGATTCCCACTAGCGGTGCATCGACATCCAACAGCCACTCTAGAGGCACCACTCCTTTTAAGGTACAAGGAAACTTTGACATTCCCATATTTGAGGGCCAAATAGATGCAGCTACTATAGATAGATGGTTGAATATGTTAGAAGGATATTTCTCAGTTCATGAATTTTCTGACCGAGAAAGGATTATTTTCGCACTCCTCAAAGTCGCTCCCCATGTCAAGGACTGGTGGGAAACCTACTCGGAGCAACAGGGCGAGGGGGAACCCTCTCTGTTCTCGGCCACACCCACTTGGAATTCTTTCCGAGACGCCATCAAGAAACAATATTATCCCATGGGGATCTATGAGGACAAATACATACAATGGACTATGCTGCGGCAGCAAAGGGACCAAGATGTGCATGAGATGACAAATCTGTTTCATACCCTATGCACAAATTTGGGTATCAAATATTCAGAGAAACATTTGGTGTTAAAGTACCGCAGTTGTCTGCACAGATACATTCAGGAGGAAATGGATTTCCTCGACCTCTCCTCGCTTAGTGTGGCATACCGATATGTTGCCAAGATTGAGCAGAAGTTCAAACAAAAAAAGTGAGACTTTGGGTCTACGAATCAGAAGCAAGCGAAAGGTACCCCCAAACTGCAGAACAAAGGACCAAGCCAAGGCAGGGCGGCCCAGGACAACCCGCCAAAGCCACAAGAAAAGAACAACACTATGAAGCCAAAAAAGGACACGGGGAAGTGGTGTGAGTTCCATAAGAGCTCCACTCACAACACAAGTGAGTGTCAGGCCAAGCAGTCACTGGTAGCCGAGTT
>WSFP011449336.1:0-19869 GCA_009831015.1 Picea engelmannii
CCTCTTCGAGGGGGAAACCTCCTTATGCCCACATAAATGTTCAATTACAAGATGATTCCAAATGAAAATGTCTCCTTGGTATATATAGGAGACTAGGAGGTATAATTACAACTAATAGACTAAAGCCGACATAAATAAAATAAAATTACTAATGTAATATGCCCCAATTAAGCGGTAATGAGCCACTATTTAGGGCTTAACATGAAACCACTTGGTCCAATTGCAATCCCTGTCCATCAATATCTTCAAACATCTTATAGGCTTCATCCTACATAGGTTGCAGCTTATGCGTGACTTCCATCACCTTTCCCTGGAGGGAAGTGATTTGCTACTACACTGTGTGCTACTCCTGGGATCTCTTCATTCTTTCCACTGTGGTGAGAAACTTCATCTGTGCCTACATGAAAAATGCCTATTGTTGCACCTCTTGTAATTGTGCTTCCATATTTCTTAGCTCTGGATCCTCTGCGAGGCGTTCATATGTCTATGCGCTTATATCACTCATTTTTTTTCATTCCGAGGTGAGAGCTCTGATTCTTACAATTGTATTCTTAGTGGTCTCCTCCCTCTAGTCACGCACCTCCTGTGGAGTGCTCGGTACTCTTGGGCCTCCAATTATGTTATTCTAGCCTGAAGCTGCTGGAGGGTCTCAACAAGCTTCAATATTTGAGCCTCAACCAACTGTTTCTCCTCCTATGCCAAGCCTGGCATAGAGTGACATGATTTACTCACTACTTCTTTGACCATGGACCGTTCTACGAGCAAATACTCCTTTTCTCTCTGTAGCTAGGATTTTTCCTCTTGAAGAATCACCTGAAACTCTTCTCTCTCACTTTCATAGGCAGTTAGATTGTACCGTGATACTCGTAATTGTTATAAGGATTCATCTTTATCTTGTTTCAAGGCTTTTGTAGCCTTCTCCTTTTCTTCCTAGACTCTCTGAAGTTGGGCTTCTGTCACATCTGCAAGTCTTATCAATTGGCCTGGTTCATCCCCCAATTTTGTAATCTATGACGATGAAGGCATAGTAAGTACTGCACGGACCAACCGAATATCTTGTTGTACTTCCTTCAATTCCTTCTTGATCCTTCCGTATAGCTCCTCCTTCTTCTCTCCATATCTCTGGAAGATGTCCTCGGAAGCATCCTCCATAGCTCTGTAGACCAGAATGATATCGTCCTCCATTTTTGTGGCCTCCAACTGGGGCTTATTAGCACATGTATTCTTCCTTGTTGAAGGTTTCTTTGGAGAAACCTTCCTCTTATGCGGTGTGACTGTTCCAATAGCGGGGTCTTCAGGCGGTGTAGCTTCACCTCCTCCTTTATCTTCTCCTTCATCCCCTCCTCCTTGTCCATCTGCTTCGTCTTCTCCTCCTCTTCTGAGTGAGCCAAACTTGTTAGCTTCAGAAGCATTGCCCTCCTCATCGCTCTCTATATCCTGGACTTCTTCCTTCTTTTTCTTCTTCTTCATACCATTGGATTATCTAACATGCTCGACCTGGGTGACCATGGGACTTCCTATGGTGTTAGTGTCAAAGAGTTCTGCATCAACGACAGGTATAAGAAATTCCTCTGGCCATTCCTTTATGATATTCTCCATGTCTTCATCTGTTAGCTTGTAGGATGAATGTAACTCTTCTTGGTTCTCGTCTCTGCATGCAGTGATGTAGATGAAATGTGGATTTGCGAGGAACTTTTCTATTGGTCGGTACTGGTGTAGGGTGCACAGTGTCATGCGTGGAAATGATTCGATGGAAACCTTCAATTGATGATAGTATGCATGAAACACATCATTGGACTACCACTTCTTCGTCATGTCATTGGTGTACCACAAGGTTGAAAACTGAGCGAACAACAACTCTGAGGGTTCAATCTTTGGGAAGGTGGCTCCTTCAGGAATTTTCCAAGTGAGAAATGCGATCAAAATGATCATCTAGCTGTAGTGGAATTCATATCCCAAATCCTAGGCTTCACGACAATACTTTTCTAGTTCATTGACAAGGTAGCTCGCCCAGATCATCTGCATGCCCTCCACACATTTTCCTGCGAGGTCCACCACGAACCCGGTGACCTGTGTGGGGCGGTTCTTCCTTACACGCTTGCCATCTATGAGTTGGAAAGCGATTCATAGTGCACCATACTTAAGCTTGTGATCTGGTGGATCAACGCCATATCTACAGTAATCCTTCGGTCGAGCCACAAGTATCCTCCATGATAGCATGACAAGAGGAGTTTAACGCAAGCATTAACCTCTTGGTGGCAGCCAAAATGAGGAATCTTCATCACATTCAGCATGGTGGACTACACCAACCCCTTAATCCATGGTTGTGAGATGAGGTGAGGCTTCTTCCCAGTTGATTTCGTGAGATAGTGATGCGGCGCCAACATGGCATAGTTATTCCTGTCTCCTAAATTGAAATCATTGTTCTTCAGTAGTGGGATCTATCCTAACTAACTCCCAAATACACATATTCCTTTCGTAATGTATGTGGTGAACATGGTGTACTCATAATCTCAGGGAATATTGTCATGGTTAATGGTGCCAACCAAAGGTGGAATGTACTATGGTAGGATCGATGGGATCTGCTTCGCATTAGCCAGATCGTCGTGGTGCTTACTTCGCTACTCAGTCACAGGGTTAACACGGCCACAACGACATCCAATCGAAGGGGAAGCATGATGTCCCCTAGTTGATGATGCCTGGACACCTTCATATATCGGTCTGTTGTCCATTAGCTTCTTGAGGAATTCCTTGAAAAACTTCTCTAACTCACTAGGTTCGCCCTACATTCAAACTTTTAAACAAACGGGTTGGGGTAGGCAAACAGACAGGCGGGGTAGAAAAGTGGATAGGCGGCGTAGAAAAGAAGACAGGCGGGGTCTAATTTCAGATAACACAACTCAACACACAGAAAATTCTCTTCTTGGCTCAGTTAATCACGGGTGGAAAAAAGTGGTCCTGGCGCAGCGACCAACGAGTTAAATAAGCGGGGAAAGTGTCTTCTGTCATAATATTCACTTGTGTTTCCTCATCTAAGACACAATCTATGTCGAAGTTTTCTATTCTTGCACTTATGCACTATTTCACTTTTAGGATCTCTCGTAAACTGACATCTTTATGAACATCCATCATTTCTTTCAACTGTACTAATGTAGTCTGAACTTCCTATGGCATTTTTTCTTTATGACTTCTTAACATGCCCTTAGTCTGTTGACTTTCTTCATAGTTTTCTTGTCTTATGTTCATGCTTTCAAATTTATCAATCATCTTTGGACAATCCTCAACCTCATGACCAACAATCTTACAACAGAGACAAATAGGACCTGTGCCAGGTCATTCGTTAGCAAGATGTCCTGGTATTCTATAGTTATAACACAATGTCAATCCTCTTTTTCTCTTAAACGTTCCCCAACCTCTTTTGTACTGTGCACTAGGATCACAGTGTTGGATCTGCAATCTGCAAAAAAAAAATATAGGTTCCTGCATCCACTTATTAATCCAAAAACTCTTTATATGCATAGGAACAACATATCTTCTTCATTTTCATTAAAACCAACTCTTTCTTTCAACTACGCCCTAGCCTTTAGACTAGGACATAATCTATTAAAAATACTTAAGTTCATTCTTCCAAAACAAAAATGTTCACTTATCTTTCTCTTGTCAAAGCACAAATCTTACCTCTTTTAGGATCTTGCCTCTTTTCTTCATATCAACTTACTTTCCTAGCACAAAGCTTCATAAGTCAAGTAGAGTACTGTGAACTTCAACAACAGATCTATGCACAAAGCTTCTCTTTTCTTTACTTCAGTTCCCAACAATCACAGTTTCATGTCTTGACAATGGAACCATTTTTTAGCATAGGGGTAGACCCAGGGCTCAATGCTTAACAATGCACCAACAAAACCCTGACTACTGACCCTTTCGACAACACCTGTGAAGCAGGTGAGGTCTCACCTGAGGTAGAAGCAGGGGGCGTTATGGGACGCAGGTGTCTGTAACCAAGTTGGGACACATATCTGTGATACTAACACTTTACAGAGTAATCTATTAACACAACATGTATTAGTTCATTAATCTTATTAACATCGCATAACATACCCAAGGATAGATCGACACAGTAAAAAATAACAATATACCCAAAGAACTTAGCATTATAAGTTAGATCTAGCATCCATTCATCCTTAACACAAGTAAATCACTAAGCAACAACAAATCTATCTATCATACATAATAACCAAGGCACTAAGCAAATAAATAAAAATAATAACACAGCACAAAGCACACCAAAGACACAAGATATATGTGGTTCACCCTAGTGTGGGGCTACGTCCACCAACCGCTTCGCCTTCTTTATTATTCATCAATCTCTTACATTCAGTTACTCCCGTGCACTAAGCCATAGAGTCAAGATTCCCACTAGACAAGAGATATGTGCACTGAGTGCCAGATCCTCCTACCAAAACTAGTTCAAGGCATAGATCCAAATCTTTATCAAGCACAAAGCCTTAACACATATACATTATGTTGCACAAAGAAACTCAAACTACTTGCACTTAGCTACAAGAATTTCTCTCTTCACTTCTTTTTTCTACTTCTACCATACATTCTTACTTATTTATACTTTTACAATCCCTTACAATAAGGCCTAAACATGGGAGAACCCATGGGTCGACATCCCATAAACACTATTACAAAAACCCTAGAGGACTCCTTACTGGGTCCGCATAGCCCGCAAAATCGGTGGGATCCACGATCTTAGCTCTGCCTAGGTGCTCCATCTTCGACCATCGTGTCGAAGTCCAAAAATGGGTCAACTCTGACCAAGTTTTCTTCAAAACTTGGTCGAGGGCCAACAGATCCTATTAGTGAGCGTTGGTTGTAACTAATTAGACTAAGTTAGAATATGGATATGAGCGAATTCAATAATCAATTTCTTATGTAAATTGGTATAAATTTGTGTATGCCCGTAGAGGCTAGGAGAGAAATGAGTGGAGTGAGCTTGCTGTAATTTTCATGAACAATAAGAGAATCGATACCTTCTTGGTGGATGTAGCCCAACGTTTGGGTGAACCAAGTTAATCTCTGTGTTCATCATTTAATGTTTAGCATAATGATTTTTTGTTTATGTATTTTTCACTTCATATTAGCTCGTTAATGGTGGCTGTAAGGTCAACAATTGGTATCAGAGTGACTGAGTTGATATTGTTATTGTGTGGGTGAAGCATCACCAAAGTGGAGAAACGAGCTACGTTGCATGAGCCACCGTCGAGGGAAAAAAAAAATATTACCACAGGGAGCATCGATTCCAAATCAGCGCTAGGGTCGTGTGGCAGAAGGAGAATCGCCATTTTTTCCTTCAGCGCTGAGTTATCCATTTTGAGGAAGCGCTAATTTTTGGGCTTTTCCATCAGCGCTGGGATTTTCAAATCACCGACAAGATCCCCTTGTGGAGGGAGCATCGATTTCAGGTACACTTGTGATTTTTTGTGGTTTCTCATATCATTGCTAGGCTTCCCTTGTGGAGGGAGTGCTGACTATGTTGATCTTGGGTTAACAAGTGGAGGGCGCAATGAGGAAGGGAAATAGCTACGCGGTCCAGGTGAGATCGACATGATCCATTTCTTCTCAAAAGGGCGACAAGGTCACGGTTTGGTTTTTTTTGGTAGAGGGGGCGGTCTAATTTTTTATTAGAAGGTGAGACAACGTGGTCCACTCCTATATAAATCCATGAAGATCGACGATACCCTGTGTTGTCAAAAGGCACATCGATCTATTGATATGGCGAGAACTCAAAGTGCCAAATTCAAAATTGAGAATTTCAATGGCAAGAACAGTTTTGAGATTTGGAAGGTCAAGATGCACGATTTTCTCATGCAACAAGGCACGAGGAAGACAATTTTGGGAAAATCAAAGAAACTCATGACCATTTCATATGAAGAGTGGGAAGAGATCGATGCGAGATCACTGAGTTCCATACGTCTTTGTTTGGTCATTGATGTTCTATTCAACATTGTTATGAAGAAGATAACATCTGGTTTATGGACGAAGCTGGAAATCTTGTATATGAGGAAATCCTTGATGAACAAGATCTTCCTGAAAAGACAATTGTATAGTTTGTGCATGAAGGAAGGTACGAAAATAGTTGATCATTTAAATATTTTTAATACTCGTTTAGTCTAGTTGACTAGCATGGGAGTGAAATTCGAATATGAAGACAAGGCAATTGCATTGTTGTGTTCTTTGCTCGAGTCATGGGATCACTTTGTTACTTCTATTAGTTTTAGTTCAACAGAAAGTATTGAGTTTGATGTTATTGTTGGGGATTTATTGTCTGAGGAAACAAGGAATAAATCCAATCTATAAACCTCTACATCTGAGGCGATGGTGGTCAGAGGAAGACCTAAAGAAAGAGGACATGTTCAAAGGGATGTCTCTTAGTCAAAGTCGAAGGGAAATAAGAGCAATATTAAGTGTTGGTTTTGTGGAAAATCTGGACACCTGAAGAAGGATTGTTGGAAGAGACAACAAGCCTCCAAAGAAGATCCTCCAAAGGAGATGAAGGAAGCAAACACAACTGAAACAAGTTCAACAACAAGTTCATGCATGGTTGATGAAGTTTTAACAATTGGTATTGTTTCACATTATGATCAACAATGGTTATTAGATTCTGGTGCTTCAAATCACATGTGTCTTCATAAACACTGGTTTATTACTTACCAGTCTATAGATGATGGATTTGTTTACATGGGAAATTATATATCATGTAAATTTGTGGGAATTGGTAGCATTCAAATTAAGATATTTGATGGATCTGTTAAGATACTAACTGATGTGAGACATGTACCTGAGCTAAGGAATAACCTAATCTCTTTGGGATTCTTAGAAACTGGAGGATATAAAAGTATTGTTCAATGTGGAGTTATGAAGGTCTACAAAGGAATCCTACTGGTCATGAAGGCGAAGAAGGTTGGAA
This sequence comes from Picea engelmannii, assembly GCA_009831015.1. NCBI lineage: Eukaryota > Viridiplantae > Streptophyta > Pinopsida > Pinales > Pinaceae > Picea > Picea engelmannii. The sequence continues at coordinate 6,974 of WSFP011449336.1, forward strand.
ACCTATTTTTGTTAGAAGGAAGAATTGAGTCAGATCATGCGACAGTTGTATCTGAGAATGATAGTGATTATGTTCAATTGTAGAATCAATGGTTGGGCCATATGAGTGAAAGAGGATTGAAGGTATTATCTGATCGCAAGTTACTTCCTAGTCTAAAGTCTTTAAAGTTAGATTTTTGCAAGCACTGTATTTATGGAAAACAGAATAGGAAGAAATTTAAAACCGGAAGACACACTAGTGAGGGAATCCTTGACTATATCCATTCTGATGTTTGGGGACCATCCCCTACTATTTCATATTGAGGATCATCATATTTTTTTACTTTTATAGATGATTTCTCTAGGAAGGTTTGGATCTATATGTTGAAGAGAAAGGCTGATGTATTTATTGTTCTTAAGCAGTTTAGAGATTTATTGGAAAAGAGCATTGGTAGGTCCATTAAATGTTTAAGAACTGATAATGGTGGTGAATTTACGTCAATGGAATTTGATAACTATTGCAAAGAGTTTGGGATTGATAGGCATAAAACCACTGCCTATACTCATCAACAAAACAGAGTTGTTGAACACATGAACAAGACTCTTCTAGAGAAAGAAAGGAGTATGTTGAGTAACGCAAACTTGCAGCATGAACTATGGGAAGAAGAAATAACTACAACTTGTTATCTGGTGAATCGATCACCATCAACAAAAATAGAGTGAAAGATTCCTGAGGAGGTATGGATATGTCACCCTTGTAATTATTCTAATCTTAAAGTTTTTGGTTGTGAAGCCTATGCTCTAATTCCAAAACATCAGCATTCTAAATTAGATCCAAAATAAAAAAGGCTTATTTTTGTTGGAAATGGTGATGGTATTAAGGGGTACAGGTTGTGGGATCCTACTACCCACAAGATCACCATTAATAGAGATGTAATATTTGATGAATTATCACTCATCAAATCAGATGTAGATGTTCAAATGAAGCAGGTAGAAGTACCGAAATATAAATAGATTCAATTTGAAACTCGTTCGACTACAGATGAAAGTGAACATGAATATGTTTCTGAATATGTTCATGAAGAGGTTCATACAAAAGAAAACATGGATGATAATGACATTCAACCTATTGTGGATGAGCCACAAAATTCCCTAAGGAGGTCTACATGGGTTAGCGTTCCTCCAAGAAGGTATGATGATTTTGTTTCATCAGTTTATTTAAGTAATAATGATGATGAACCTTCTTTCTATCAGGAATATGTGGAGGGTTCTAATGGTGAAAAATGGAAAGAAGCAATGAAGGATGAAATGAATTCTTTAGTGAAGAATGTTACATAGGACCTGGTAGAACTTCAAAGAAATGAGAAAACTATAGGTTACAAGTGGGTCTACAAGCTGAAGAATGGAGTTGATGATAAGGTAGAAAGGTATAAATAAAGGCTAGTTGAGAAAGGATATTCTCAGAAAGAAGGTATTGAATTTCATGATATTTTTTCACCAGTTATTAAGATTGTTTCAATTCGAATTGTGTTAGCATTAGTTACGTCACTTGATTTGGATTTGGAGTAGCTATATGTTAAGACTTATTTCTTACATGGATATTTGGATGAGGAGATTTACATGGAACAAGCTGAAGGGTTCGTTCATAATCACAACAAGAAATTTGTTTGCAGGCTCAAGAAATCATTGTATGGTTTGAGGCAGTCGCCCAGACAATGGTACAATAAATTTGACTCTTTCATGATGAGCCAGAATTATACAAGGAGTGAGTATGATCATTGTGTTTAATTTAAGAAATTGAATAATGGCATATTCATTATCTTAGTATTGTGTGTTGACAATATGATTTTAGTAATAAAAAGCATAACTGAGATCAACAGGTTAAAGGCTCAAATGGCTAGGACGTTTGATATGAAAGATCTAGGAGCAACAAAGTAGATTTTGGGCATGGAGATATTCAGAGACAAGAAGAATGGTAGGCTTTGGTTGTCACAAAAAAATTGTGTCGAGAAAATACTTTTGAGGTTTGGAATGAACAGTGTGAAACTAGTTTCTATACCTTTCGCTTCCCATTTTAAGCTTTCTTCAAGTTTATGTCCTAGTACAAAAGAAGAAAATGAACATATGTCTCGAATACCATATGCTAATACAGTAGGAAGTTTAATGTATGTGATGGCAAGTACAAGACCAACCATTTCACATGTAGTTGGGGTTGTTAGCAGATATATGGAAAATCTAGGTAAAGAGCATTGGGCAGCAGTGAAATGGGTGCTTCGGTATCTGAGGGGCACAAGTGATTATTGTATCACCTATAACGATGGTTGTGAGTTAGTTTGTGGATATGTTGATTCTGATTTTGCAGGTGATCTGGACAAAATGAGGTCAACTTCAAGATATGTCTTTACTCTTGCAGGTGGAGCTATTAGTTGGATGTCAAAGCTATAGAGCATTGTTTCTTTATCCACTACAGAATCAAAATACATAGTTGCTTCACATGCTTGCAAAGAGGCAGTTTGGTTAAAAGGTTTGTTTGGTGAGTTTGGAAGGATGCAAGACAAAGTAAAGGTACTTTGTGATAGTCAAAGTGCTATTCACTTAGCCAAGAATCCAGCCTACCACAGTAAAACTAAACATATTCCTATTAAGTACCATTTTGTAAGACATGTCATCGATGAAGGTGGAGTTTCTCTTGAAAAATTTCATACAAAAGAGAACTGTGAAAACATGTTCACAAAATCAGTACTTTTAGAGAATCTATGATGGTTCTTGGCTTCTCTTGGCTTGCAGAAAAGGTGATGCACAAAAGAAGGAGTAAGGTATCATATTAATTGTTGTCAAGGTGGAGATTGTTGGAATTTGGTGACAACAAATTCCTCCACAATTGGATTTTAGATCCTATTATTGAGTGTTGGTTGTAACTAATTAGACTAAGTTAGAATATGGATATGAGCGCATTCAATAATTAGTTTCTTATGTAAATTTATATAAATTCATATATTCTTGTAGAGGCTAGGAAAGAGATGAGTAGAGTGAGTCTGCTGTAATTTCTCACGAAAAATAAGAGAATTGATACCTTCTTGGTGGACGTAGCCCAACGTTTGGGTGAACCATGATAATCTTTGTGTTCATCATTTAATGTCTGGCATAATGATTTGTTGTTTATGTATTTTTCACTGCATATTAGCTCGTTAATGGTGGTTGTAGGGTCAATGGACATATCATGAAGGAAGATATTATGTTAGTATTAAGGCTATAAAATAAGGGTGATAATTCCTACCTCCTTTTGGTTTAGCCAATCAAGAGGTTGAAAAGTTTACTTTAGGAACATACATTTATTCATGTCAACGCAATGGAGAAAGTTGAATGCACCGACACTGGTTGTATCGACGAGGGAAACTTTTCCTCCACTGACACAACCTATGTCAGTGAGCCTAGGAAGTCTAAAAACTTAAGTAAAATTCTTGGAAAAGGCTCAATCAATGACCATAAATTTAACTTGGATTATTTAGCATGATAAAAGGGTCTTGAAATAGTAAAAATAAGGGTCCCTATTTATTGGTAAAAATTGGTTGTATAAGCAAGAAAACAAGAAAAAAGGAAAGTTGTTGGTTCCAGAACAACATAACCTAAAGGTATGATGTTCACATATACCATTGTTTTGAGTCCATTCATGACTATTGGGAAATATTCAACCAACTCATTTATTTTCCTCCTAACCCCTGTGGCTAACTGAACTAACCAATATTTCTTATGCTTACTCCTTTGTAAGTGAAATATTTCAACAATGTTAGAGTTTGTGTAACTATGGCTAGCTCTAGAATCAATTAAAATTGTTATTGGATGGTTATCAATATTACCTTCCACTTCAATCATGGGGGATTGATACTCTACTTTATTGTTGTCCAAGGCTACATAAATCCTTGACAGGCTTCCTCCCATGTCTTCCACTGTTTCATCCTCCTAGATATTTTGTACAATCATCATTCTTTCACAGTCCCTATATAAGTGATTTCCCTCACATCCCTAACACTGTACAAATTGCTTCCTTGGCCTTTTCCCAAATGAATATGCCATTATGGGATCATTTTGGGTTGAATGTCCTTGTCGATTTGTTTGTGAGTTGTTCTTGAAAAAGGGTTGATTAAAACCTTTATGCCTTTGATCCCTCTTTCCTTTCATCTTGTCATTCCAATCTTTTTGGAAATCTGGCCTCCCTCTGCTCTACTCATAAAGATACTTTTCTCTTCTTATGGTCTCCTCCAAAGTCTTGGGGTTATCATAGTGTATATTTTCAATGTAGAAGGAAGGTAACCCACTCAGAAACCTTTGTATTTATACCTTCTCATCCTTTGTGAAGCCTACATACTTCAACAACTCAAATAACCTCTTCTCATATTTATCCATTGTCATGCTTCCCAATTTGAGTTCAAAAAAATCTTTCATCTTCCTTTCATAGTAATGTTATTAAAAATATTTCTCCTAGAAATATCCCTTGAACTACCTCCATGAGGCCTTCCTTTCATCAAGGTGTTTGGCTTGCTTAAGCTGATCCTATCACATGGTTGTCTTTCCTTGCAAGTGGTAGGTTATGATTCTTGTTTCTACACTTGAGGGATAGTCATGTAACTAAAAATATTTCTTCATTTCAAACCACCAAGCCTCAACCTCTTCTCCCTTTCTCTGCTCACCATTGAAAGTTGGTAGCTTGATTTTCCTGATTTCACCTTGCAATATGTCTTGCTCAGGCCTTCTCCTTTGTATCCTGATAGGAGAGACACTTGGGTTGCTCCTTAGCATTGAACTTGCATTAGATATCCTAGTGGATTTATCTAGGGAATGGTGGTGTCTTCTCATTCTCCTTAACTTCCTGTCATTCCCATGCTCATCCCTTCTTCTATGGGATCTGGATGTTGTCACATGTCTAACACTATCCACTTACTTTGTGTCAGAGACTTTATTGGATTTCCTATGAAACATATTGAGACTTTGTAGTATCTCCTCCAAAGCTTTCATAATCTTCTCATTATTTTCCTTATATCTCTGCACCTTTTATGCATGATTCTCATAGTTACATTCTCATGCTTGCCTCTTCTTCCATTAGACTTAGTATCAACATTTCCCATGTTGACATGTAGACCTATGACCTCCTCCTCATGGCTGTAAGATCTTTGGACATATTCCATGATTGTGGTTCTCATTCAGGAACCAAAACACCCTCTTGAACCTCTTAATTGTTCAAGAGTATGTGCATGTAATAAATTTTCTATTAGAAAAAAAATGATTCATACATAGTTCTGGAAAAATAATAAATAAATTCTCTTCTCTTTAATGGCCACCATTCATTTTCTTCCGAGTTGACTATAAAATTTACTACTTATATCGATTTTATGGGTTTCTAGATGGAGTCTCTTCCTCATGACCTTTCCAATGACTATTTTTTTTCCCAATTATGAGTTCTGGGCTAACATTTATGGCCAATTGAGTATTGCCACTTTACCCCTCTTATGCACCTTCTCCCAAATGCAAAATAATCTCAAACACCAACTTTGGCCACCTACATAGGTAAATCTATTAGGAACCAAGGAAAATTTTGTATGAGACACATATAAGTTGACACTGAATTGTCAACAACTTTCATATTGTCAAACCAATGCTCCATTCAGAAACTGCATCAATCTAGAAATGGAAACTTTGTCCTCTTTTACCCCTTTTCCAGACTTGGAATTTTTAGTCAAATTAACTATCTCCCAAATTGTGCACTTTTGGAAAAACTTCACTAAACCAAAATTTTCAGGCTTGATGAGTATACAAAATGTTGAGTAAATAAAAGTTTCCATATTTTACATCTGGGGACCCTTTTCTTCCTTTGAAAAACCCAAAAATCCCCCCAAAATGGCCTAGAATAGTGGATTTTGGCATGTTTCAGCATTCCCATTCCAAACCTCTTAGATTTTAGGCAATTCCTTCATTGGGTATTTTCATGTCTTCTTTTGGAACTCTCTCTAAAAATTTCATCTTAATCTAGATCTCTATCACTAAACTGGACCTAGATCTTTAAAAACCATTGTTTTGAACTTTCTGGAAAATTCAAGAAAAAATGGCTAATGGCCCTCGCTAACACTTTTATATATCTCCTCATTGCAGACAAAACCCAAAAATTTAATCTCAACCTAATTTATTATGTTCTAGTTATGGCCAAAATAAGAAAATGGCTCCAAACCTTTTTTTTTCCTGAAATTATAGGACAATTTTTAGAAATTATAAGAAAATTACGAGTATTTTCATGTCTTCTTTTGGAACTCTCTCTAAAAATGTCATCTTAATCTGGATCTCTATCACTGAACTGGACCTAGATCTTTAAAAACCATTGTTTTGAACTTTCTAGAAAATTCAAGCAAAAATGGCTAGTGGTCCTCACCGACACTTTTATATATCTCCTCACTGTGAAAAAAACTCATAAATTTAATCTCAACCAGAGTTATTATTCTCTGGTTATCGCCAAAATAAGAAAATGACTCCAAACTTATTTTTATTTTTTTCTGAAATTATAGGACAATTTTGCCTATGTGGTATCTTTGTTGACCTGGTTACTGATGTGGACTTCTGGGCCACATGGCACCCTGGGGTGAAGCCATGTCACCCTCTTGGACACCCTAGCCATGCCCCATCAACCTTATTTTCCCTCCTCCTTCTCTCTCTCTCTCCTCTTTCCTTCCCCTTTTACTTATTCTTTATCCCACTTTACCTTTATTTTCATTTTATAAATAATAAAATAATTTTATTTGTGGACCCATCCATATGGGCTACCACATGGCACAACCAAAATGACCCATGTATTTTGTGGGTCCCATATCACCGACCAATAATCCACCTGGTGCCTATACATAGTTTGTGGGGATGGTCAGGTCCCATCCCACACCCTTTTCCCTCAACACACAAACTTGCATGCTCGTAGATCTAATGGTGGATATGATCGGAAGATTGACGACTGTGGTTGATATCACATCGTCAAATTTCTTGATATTTATCGACCCTCTGCGATGTGATACCACAAACCACCCAGGGATACATGGTGGTCCCCCATTGGTCTTGCATCCCCAACAATTGTTTTCAAAGTTGTTCATTAACCATGCAATACCACTTATGTTATCAGTATATACCATGGCCCTTCGCCCCACCACGGTCGTCTGCCACCTTGCCACTGAGGCCTGCCACCATGGTATTCCACATCACCACTTCCATGTCACATGACATGTGGCCTCCATGTCACTCCTAATGTCATGTACAAAAATCCCCAAATTTTCCAAAATTCTGAATTTTTTTAAAATTCCTAAATTGGAAATTTCTTCCTCGACTGGCATGGGAGCTATGTATTTTGATTCCTAGGGAAACATTCATCCCTTTTCATGTCAATTTGTCCAGTGCACCAAAAATTTGACACTCTGCATTGAATTTTCAATGAATTTCACTGTAGAAATTGGGGATTTTGCCCAATTTCTCTCAATCTCACCACGAATACTATGTAATTTCCAAAATTCGACCAATTGCAAGCCCAAACATACGCATTCAAAGATTAAAATTGGGAATTTTTTATCCTTGAATTCAAATTTCCCAAAATTACAAGCAGTTTCCCCATAATATTTCCTAGAAAAATTTGGCAAACACATTGTAGGCATCCTTTGAAATTTAAATCTGCAATTCTAGCTTCTACATGTTGTTTTTGTCCCATCCAGACTTGGTGTTGAACTTGTAGCTTTGATATCAATCTGTAATGTTCCCCAACTTAACCGAGGAACATTACTTGTGGAAATACACATAATTCAAAAATTTTCTGCTCATTAAATTCCTGTCGCTTACCAACTATGAATTATACTCGGATTTAACCATTTTTAGATACCCATAACTATATACTACTACAACATGATGAAATTACACGAATACAACAAATAACCTCATCTACAACAACATATTATTCATTCCCATTCACAAAGTAAAATGCACAACAATTAAACTCATAAATTAACTTAGAAAATAGATAAACACTTATATTTTAAAATAGTTGTGCAACCAGCTACTTGGGATGGATGTTCCACCCAACTATAGAATTGATTTTTGATATCTCAAAATCAAGTCACCCCTGTGTTGAGGCTAGGAATTTGCAAGAAATGGGTGTCTCTCATTGTCCACTCACAAATCATTTATCCCTCAACCCACTCATATTCTTCTACAACTATCATGATTTCCACTGGCTCTCTTCCTCTTTCCTTGCCCAACCCAAGTAATTTTACCCTTCACTGCTCTAAGTCCATTGAGTTGGACCATTCGTTTATCCATATCTCTCTGACACATGTAACTAGGAATCTCACTACTGGGAACTCAAAGGAACTCACTACTAGGAAAACAACAGAATCACTTATTGTTACAGTGCAACTCACAAAGGAGTTCACTTTTCAGGCCTGACAACCTAACTCTTCAGTATTTAACTCCAAAAATGATCCATAATTTTCCCTCCATATTAGCTCCATCTCTAATGCTCTTTTTTCCCTGTTCTTTGCTTGTTGTTCATGCAAAACATATATGTGAAAAATTTCCTATTCTCCCCATACAAATTTCCTCTCTTTTCCCCAAGTAAATTGAATTCTCACTCTTCCTAATGTTGATTGTACTTTAACACCATGCTCCCAATAACTATGGGATGTGAATTTTACACCCACCCTCTTACATGAGTTTAATGATTGGGCTCTCATACACTCAACCAGAAAATAGAAGGTTTTCCCCAATGATAAAAAAAATTCAGAAAAGTGGGTTTGAATTAAACCCATAAATAATTTCCCCCTTGGAACCCACTTAAACACTCCCTTCTCTTGTGTAAAACTAAACCCCCATCTCTGTCCATGTCCCCTATCAAATGACATCACATTTTATTTACTAAAATTCAGAAATACAATTCACATATTACATTGTTTGGTCATAACCACATTCATATCTACATTATGCATTAATTAAATTGGGTATTATAGTGGGGATGTTACATCCCAACCTATCCTTCCTGACTTTTACTCTATTCCTATTTCCTTCTTTTAAGGTGTCTTGTTGACGAAGTCAACTTTGATTATGATTGACTATGTAAATTACATATCTATCAAGTTACCTTTTACATAAAAATATGACTTTATGAATTATACATTCAAATTTAGATTACAAGCCTCCCTTAGACAAAAACCTTTATTATGGAGTGTGATGCCTCAAGCCATGGCATTGATGTAGTTTTAATGCAAGAAGGAGGGTCCCTTGCCTTTGAGAATATCTATCTTAAATGAAAGAACTTACTCAAACCCATTTGTGAAAAAGAAATGTTGGCCATATTACATGCAGTTAAGAAATGACACCCTTACCTAATAGGAAGACACTTCAAAGTAAAAAACGATCATGATATAAGTTTGAACTACTTCTTGGAACAATTATTATGTTGAGAAGAGAATCAAAAATGGGTTACAAAGATGCTAGGTTATGAATTTTAAATTATCTACAAAAATGGAAAACAAAATATCGTGGAAGATGCAATTTCAAGGAAAGAAGAAGACATAGAGGGTTTATTGTGTGATGTTTCCATTTTGCAATTTGACTGGGTGGAAGAAGCAAGAATAAAATGAAATAAATATGAGAAGGTATGCAATATCATTCAATAAATACAAGAGGATCCAAGTGCATTACATAATTTTTTGTCGAAAAATGGATTATTGTGGTATAAATATCACCTATATTTATGTAAGAATTACCTACTCAAACAAAATGTCCTTTTGTAATTGCACACTTCTCCTATAGGAGGACATTCATGGTTCTTGAAAAATTACAACATGGTCAAGAAGTATTTTTTCTAGGAAGTTCTTAAAACCGATGCTCAAAATTTCATGGTTGAATGTGTGTTCTACCAATAGAATGAGGGAGAAAAAATCAAGACCTCAGGTCTCCTACAACCATTATCCATGCCAAGTCAACATTGGGAAGAGTTTTCAGTGGATTTTATTTAAGGTATACCCAAGTTCGAAGGAAATAATGTTTTCATGGTAGTGGTGGATCAACTCACAAAGTATGCCTATGTTTTCTCTTTGTCTCATCATTTTAAAGCAAGTATAGTAGCCATAACTTTCTTGGAAATAGTTAAGAAGCTACATGGATTCCCCAAGATTATTGTAAGTGATAGAGATCCAATTTTCAATGGAAAATTTTGGACCGAATTATTTTCTTGTTTGGGTACTCAATTGGCTTATAGCTCCTCTTATCATCCTCAATCTGATGGAAATATGAGATTATGAATAAATTTCTAGAAGGGTAACTTCATTTCTTTGCATTTTATAAAAAAACTTAATCGGTCAAGTGGTTTCACTTGGAAGAATGGTGGTACAACATGTTCTTCCCTACATCATAATTTTTTTTTCCAATTTACGAAACTTTATTGATATCATCCTCCATCCATCACATCACCATTGAGAGGGGAAGATAAGGTTCAAGAAGTGGAGGACCACATAGAGCACCAACCAGATGTTTTCAAACTATGGAAGGAGAACTTGGTTACAACACAAAGTAGGATGAAACAACAAGAAGATCAACATCATAGAAAAAGGGAATTTGAAGTGGGGGATTAGGTATTTTTGAGGCTACAACCATACAAAAGAATGTCCATAAAGAAACAAAAGAAGGACAATAAATTGGCGCCCAAGTACTATGGTCCCTACAGGTGTTGTATAGGATTGGAATATGGCTTGCAAATTGGAGTTGCCTCCATATTCATGTGTACATATAGTCTTCCATGTTTCTTGATTAAACAGAGTAATTGACGGTGAGATTCCAGTTCAAACTATTTTACTAGAGATTAATAAAGAAGGGAAAATCATACTAGAACCAGAAACAATCCTTGAAATCAAGATTAAGAAACTACAAAATTGAGCAATTACTAAGTACCTCATAAAGTGGAAGAACCTACTAGTAGAAGAGGTGACATGGGAATATGAGTTCTTCATGTAGAAACATATGCAACTAATCAAGTGTTGATGAAAACACTTGTTTGAAGGGGAGGGGCATGTTAATCTCTAGACAAAGCCCCATTTTAAGAATAAATCCCCATGTTGAGCATAGAGCCCCATGTTGAGCCATTGATATATTGAGTTAATATTACATTGATAATGTTATATTAGTGTTGTCAGCTATCTACACTTTAATTTAAATTGTACCCTTTGTCTCCTATATATACCAAGGAGACCTATCCTTAGGATCATCTCATATTTTACATTTTCTCTATTGTAACAGGAGGTTTCTCCCTCAAAGAGGATTCACATTAATTATTCTCTATTTCTCAAGGCATGGAGTTACTTCTCTCTCTTTTTATGCTATTTTGTTTGTTTGGTGCATAACAAAAATCATCATAAGTGAAATTTGGGTGTGTTCCTTCCATACGTCTTTTTCTCTTTTTCAACATTAGTGTTTCTAGATCACTAAAGGAATCTTCTGTAAATGAACCATGTGATTGTTAGTTTACTTTCCTTTTCTAATTTGCTGGTAAAACTTGATTTGAAACCTAAGTGAAATACCCAATAGTCTACAAATATATGTTAACATAGTCAATATCTAAAACCTTAATTAGCCTAGTGGTTTCTCCCCCTTTTATCTTCTCTTTCCTCACCCTAGGTTTTCTTGTTTTTGATGCAAGATCATCGCCTTCAAATTCAAAATGAAAGCGTGGAGGCAAAGGAACGACATCTCAACAATGACATAATTTCAAATCAGAAATTAACTCGGAATTAAATTGAGTTGTTGAGATATTTTGTAAACAACATTTTAAAAATGTAACTTGTTTGTAAAGTCGTGAAGGACTATAAGGGATTGCAGATATTGAGTGTTTACTCTTATTTGGAAATAACTGTTAGTTATTGTAATAGAACAGAGTAGGTAACCACTAAGAGTTTGATAGGATAGGTTGCAGACAGGACGAGGGAGCTCGTGGAGCTAGTCCTTAGATAGTTTTCATTGTTGCATTGTAATGAGATAGACATAATAGAAAGAATTAGATAGAGGCCAGAGAGACCAGTAGAACAAAGTAGAGTAGAATAAACATTATGTAATTTGTTTTCATGAAGGAATAGAACAGACATAATTGTCCCAAATCCTTGGACTATGTTCATTTGATCTATGAATGAATGAATTTTATATTATGTGTGTGTGATTTATTCCATTTTCGTTCATGCATGATTGTTCGAGAAGCATTAGTATGAAGTTGTGACGAATCTGGATGAGTTTCAATTGTTTCTCTTCTGACACTCATATGCAATGTGTGCATTTCGAATGCAAGTAGTGCATCGACCCAGTCTCGGAGTGACACAGATAATTTCAGAGAGAATAAAGGAAACTTAGACCATGTGCAAGGTTTTCATAGCATCAAGAAGTGACCAAGCATCGAAGAACCCAGAAAAGAGAACGTCAGGTGGGCAAGAAGAATTTATTTTCAAGAAATCCTTCAAGCTGAGTTATCGAAATCCTAATAATGCAAGGTGTGCGTGGGAAATTGAAAATCCTTTTAAGGATAAATCTCATAAGGGATAACACTTTTCATAAGTGTTAATGAGATCCAAGAGTCGGACTCATAGGAAGAGAAAAGGTTTTAAACCTTTGAAAACTTAGAAAATATTCTAAGTCACAGAGAGATCAGAAGCTCGGGAGGAGGAGCGATAGTGGTCGTTGGATCACAATGCAATGGATAAACAACCATCTGATCAGAGTAAGGTGCATGAGTCTTAGTGCTTCACACACTCAGGAGGGAGAATACACCAAGGGTTGAGAACTGAGATTTTTGAAGCCTAAAGAGACAGAAACCCAAAGTAAAATCTCAGCCATCCAATCATAGGATTTCCAAAGTGGATTTGA
>WSFP011449337.1:0-19869 GCA_009831015.1 Picea engelmannii
ATCTAAGTAGATCGAGAGAAATAAATGAAACACAACCATAGATTAAAAAGGAAAAAATGAACTTGTGATGCCTCTGCAAACTTGGCTAGGAACTTTCTTTCTAGAGTCACCTCACACATTTGATGAACAACTAATTGCTTCCAAATTTGCATCAATTGTGATCCATGTGGATATCAGTGGCCACCCACCTTTTCCAACTGGCTCAAAACAGTTTTCTAGCAATTTTGGTAATTTACTATTTTTAGCAGTTTTCACTTTCAGATCCGTTTTGAGGCCCTAAACGATGTTTTTTGGGAAAACAAGTTTTCAATATGGAATTTTCTTCCATATTGTGCTTAAAATGAATCTCCTCGACGATACCTTTCCAACGGGCTATCATACACCTAAAACGGAGATCGTATGCAAAAGTTACGACCCCGGGAAGTTGATGTACTAACTTACCCAAACGTGGCCCACATGACTTTTGGCACTTCGTCTCCTAGGGTTAGGTTTTTGGATGTCTAGGGTATTTGGAATTCCTTTTTATTGTAAAAAGGCCTTCAGAGCCTCATTGTAATCATCTTCTTGCGAATGTGAGCAGCCGTCACATCTCTTCTCAGAGATAAGTTGCCACCATTCTAGCGAGTCTTTCACTCTGTATTTTTACAGTCTCTGTACATTTCTTTCATTAATAGAAATCATGTATTACTGTATATTTGTGTTTATGGTTGCATCTCTGATACATTTATGTTATATTATTGAATATTTGCGATATCTCTGGGCATTTCTGTATTATATCTTCGCTCTCATTTTGTGCTGAAAGTAATCTGGATCAGTGGTATCAGAGCAGGGTGCTCTTGATCGGGTTTTTTCAGTGCATGTCCCTGACGAGGTCCGAGTATATAAAGTTGGGTATCGAGCTTGTTTCTCTTGAATAAAATCGCTCTCGCACACCCAAGAAACCCTCAATGGCAGAAGAAAAGAAAAATGATGGAGCAGACGATCCTATCAATTTGTTGTTTGAGCAATCTCTCACGCGATAGAGGGATGAAGTGATGGAGAATTTTTCCCACATCCTTCAATGCCTGCCAATATCAACAGGAACATCTTCATCAAGCGGACACTTTGGAAGCACCTCGCCTTTCAAGGTACAAGTTAATTTTGATATTCCTGTATTTGAAGGACAGATAGATGCAGAAGCCCTAGACAAATGGTTAAATTTGCTAGAAGGTTATTTCTCTGTTCACAATTTTTCCGACAGATAAAAGATCACCTTCGCACTCCTTAAAGCTCTCCCTCATGTCAAACATTGGTGGGAAACTTACTGGGAGCAAATTTCCACAGAGGAGTCTCGAATATATGGGGTCGATCCCACTTGGGATTTTTTTGTGGATGCGGTAAAGGAACAGTATGACCATGTTGGCAACTATGAGGACTAGTACATGAGATGGACCACACTGCGACAAGTGAAGGGCCAAGTAGTTCTGGATTTCACCAATACCTTCCATACCTTGCACACCAAGCTGGGTATCAAAGACTCTGAGCGACATTTGGTTCTGAAATACTGTGGGCCTCTACACAGATACATCCAAACTGAAATGGATTTTCTGGAAATCTCATCACTCGGTCCTGCTTATCAATATTTTGTTAAAATCAAGCAGAATTTTAAGCACCAGAATAAACAGGAGTTCATATATGCAAACCCGCAACAACCAAAGTATGAGAAAGATGACCCTAACAAACAGCTTCCTGAAAACCAGTCTAAACCACAGGAAAAGAAGGGTCACGGAAAGACGAAGAAGGACACCGAAAAATGGTGTGATTTCCACAAAATCCCCTAGCACAACACCGATGAATGTCGCTCAAAACAGTCATTGGTGGCCGAGATCAAAGACAAGGAGTCGAACCTTGATTCTGAATCTGATTATGAAAATACTGGTAAAAGATAGATCATCGACACAGACCCAACTGCTATTGTCGCGACTACAACAATTCAACCAAAAGAACCAACAGATCCTGAAGAGGGGGAGCGCCTTTTTCATTCACAGATGTGGGTGAAGGGGACCCCATTGCATTTTATTGTTTATAGCAGAATCCATAAGAACCTCATCTCAACAACGGTCATCAAACAGTTGGGATTGTCGAAAACACCACACCCGCAGCCATAAAACATCGGGTGGCTTCACCAAGGGTGATATCTTCGTGTCAGCCAACAATGTAAATTGTCATACAACATCCAGCCCTTCAAGGATGAGGTATTATGTGATGTTGCCCCATTGGATGTCTGTGATGTTCTCTTTGGCCAACCATATATGTGGAAGCGTCATTCTATTTATGAGTCTCGACCTCGTAGTGTCATTGTTACTTTGGGGGGTCATCTCTACAGAATACCAAAGGTAGTTCTGAATATTGTTCCACCTAAACAGTGTCGCAAGGTAGTATCTCATACCTCAAAATTCATCTTCTTTACAATCTGTTCAAAAGGGGAACAGAAGAACATTGCAACCACTACAGCCTCACCCCAAGCACCTTCTATCCAATAGAACCAGGTCGACAAGGTTGCAGCAAAGAACAAAGATTCCTTCTACACACTGTCCTCTCATGTAGCTCAACTTGTTGAACAACCTCAACCTCAACAAGTTCGTGACAGACTTCCACAAACTGAGCAATGCGACGTCTCCAACAAGGCAAGCATCTCACCAAGATGAAGATTCAACAAACGTTTTTCCCTCTTCCCCGGGAACTCAACGCAATGGAGACCATTTCTTTATAAGGAGGGAGGATTGATCCAAGTGGATAATGGTGACCACCCACCTTTTCCAACTGGCTCAAAATAGTTTTCTGACAATTTTGGTAATTTACTATTCTTAGCAGTTTTCACTTTCGGAGCCGTTTTGAGGCCCTAAACGATGTTTTTTGGGAAAAAAAGGTTTGTAATATGGAATTTTTTTCCATATTGTGCCTAAAATGAATCTCCTTGGTGATACCTTTCCAACAGGATATCATACACCTAAAACAGAGATCGTATGCAAAAGTTATCACCCCGGGAAGTTGATGTACTAACTTACCCAAACGGGGCCCACATGACTTTTGGCGCTTCATCTCCTAGGGTTAGTTTTTTGGATGTCTAGGGTCTTTGGCATTCCTGTTTATTGTAAAAATTCCTTCAGAGCCTCATTGTAATCATCTTCTTGCGAATGTGAGTAGCTGTCACATCTCTTCTCAGAGATAAGTTGCCACCATTCTAGTGAGTCTTTCACTCTGTATTTTTACAGTCTCTATACGCTTATTTCATTAATAGAAATCGTGTACTACTGTATATATGTGTGTTTATGGTTGCATCTCTAATACATTTCTGTTATATTAATGTATATGTGATATCTCTGGGCATTTTTGTATTATATATCCGCTCTCATTTTGTGCCAAAAATCATTCGAATCAAACTGGTGTAACCAAAAACGAGATAAATAACATGACTAACTTTTGCAATAACAATAATAAAGCTAATGTAGAAGGATATCCTTAAAAAAACTATAGGCTCATTGTCTCTAAATTAAAATTTGAGTGCACCATAATACATCTAAATATGAATCCTTAATTTTGGAGTTAAAGAAGGTCATTGAGATGAAGGTGAACCACTTAAAGGCATATGGTGGCTCCAAAATTATCATGAGATGGTTAAGGAACATTATTCATTGCAATTCATCTCACCTAAAAAGATATCAACAATAGGTATGAGATTTACTTTTATCATTCAATAAGTTAAACATTAAATCCACACCTAGAAAGGAAAATGTAGAAACTAACTTGGTAGTGATATTAGCTTCTTCTCTCACCTCATTGGAAAACTTATCAAATAAGATTTATTTTGAACTGCTTTCTAGGCCCACACTACCAAATAAATATAGAATTGGAAAGTGTTCAATGAAGATCAGTAAACTTTACAGTTCATAACCAACGAGGAAATTTTTTCAAAAATGATCATGGATGTCAAAGAGCATGCTCAAATTGTGGCCAATTGTGAAGAAGGGATGATAAAAATTGAAAAGTAATAAGATTCCCAAGGAGTAATTACTTTGGAGAAGTTGTTCAACCTTCAAGAACGGTTTGAGAAATCAACGAATATCTCCTCCATAGTGTTGAATGGTGTTGGCATTGATGTCAAAGTCAGTCATTGGTAATTAGCATGAAGAACACATCCTCCTTGGAAGAAGCAAAGAAGAGAAGGAAAAGTCATCTTCTTGAAGGCCCTATTAGGAATGAATATGTAGCTACTTGAAGAGCCTTGAAGGAGCTTTGACATGAACGCTTTTAATATACGTTAGTGGATTACAATAGGAAATACTAATGGACAAGAATCCTTAGAAGAGAGGAAAGGAATCCCAAATGAATGGTGAAGAAGCCCCGTAGTTGATTGAAGAACAAGAGTATGAAGGAAATTGCAAATTCATGCAAAACCTCCATGGATTGATATCCCTTGTCAATCAATTTCTGACAGTATGTGGCACGCCACATGGTTCCTCACAGTTGAGGAGTTATTACCTCTTAAAGATGATCATGAGAATTTTCCCCAAAGCAAAGAAAAGAAGCCATGGAAGTGTGGTCAAGAAGCCCTGGAGATATGGTCAAGAAGCCTCGAATGTAAGGGAAATAAGTCCCCAAAAGTTGGACCTAATTGAAAAAGAAAGTTAAATTTTGCAACTACAAGTTGACCCCCAATGAAATAAATATTAAAAATATTCTTAAGGTAGAAAACTACAAGTCGTCCCAATTAGGAATAAAGGTTAAAAATCAAGTTAAGTTTGCATGATCAAGCCAGACCTAAAAGGATGCTAAATCTAGTATAAATAGGTGCTAAAGGCACTCAATTGATAGATCAAATAAATGACTTCTTGTCTGAGGAAATCAAGCAAAGTCTGAGGCTTTTGGCATAGATCAAAAGGGGACTCAAGCAACTTCTATCTGAGGTAATAAAGGTGATTTTTCTGAGGCATATCAAGTTAATTTTCTGAACTATATCCAGGCAAGTTTAGGCTTGTTATAAAGGATATTTGAAGGGCATATTTGAGCTGAATTTCAATTGAACTTTTGATCAGATGTGACGTGAATTTTAGGCATGTTCTGAGGCCAAATATGAGGTGTATTAAGGCCAAACCTGAGACAAGTGAAGGGTTGTTCAGTGCGATCTCAAGGTTCGTTTTAATGTCAAAAATTTCAGATCATCAAGGTGAGTTTAATCATATATGAGGTAGCAAATTTCAGAGGCAAGTTTAATCATATTTAAGGCATATTAAGGAAAATTTCTAGGGCAGCAAGGTCAAGCCTGAAGTCTGTTAAGAGGCGCAAGTCTGAGGTTGTTATGAGGGAGATTTCAAGGTGAGTTTTCTTGATCAGATTTTTATGATTTCTTGAAGTCTGTTCTAGACCTATACTAAGGCCTATTCTAAGGAAAATGTAAGACCATATCTGAGGCAATGATGAAGATATAAGGCAATGAAAATATGAGGAGGTGAAAGGTTATTCTGAGGTAAGTTTAAGGTTGTTTTTGAAGCATGTTTTGAAGGTTGTGAGTTTTTGAGGTATAAGGGGCCAAGTCTGTGGTTTTTTTTTAGCATGGAGTAAGGCCAAACTTCAGGCCTATTGTATTCAATTTCCTAGCAGTGTTTTGTGCTTGTTATGGTCAAGCTCAAAGCAACCTTTAGTGTGAATTCTAGGCTTGGTTTCCAAGTCTCTTGTGTGCATATTTGTTAGAGAATTTTGAGGATAGATTGCATAAAGGTTTTCAAGGATATTTTAGACAGTCATAGAAGCAGTCATATAACTCAGCAAGGAGTAGATTGAAGATCTTGTTATGGTTTAGTTTTGGCACCAGGAAGATGACTCAACGAAGAAGCTAAATGATTACCTAAAGAAGGTAAGAAAGGCATCACATGAAAAGTACAAATCTAGGGTGAAGGCATATATTTTTTGCAGCTATTGGGGCAAGGGATTCACCTTGAAAAGTCTATTCTAATCAAGGGTTTATTATGGTAGAGGATTCTTTAGGGAAGAACTTAACTTCGATGAGAGTGACTTGTGAGCAGCTTGACATCAACATTTGGTGCATATTTGTGTGAGGGATTTAGAGCAAATTGGTTGAGGACCTAGAGCAGATATTATTGTGAGAATAATTTTGAAACGAGGGTGGTAGGGTGGTGCAAGGCAAGAGATCGAGGTATCCTTTAGGTTGGTGCTTGATAAATAAGGGTGGTTGGGTGGTGCATGGAATATTGGTGTCTTCAGTCAGCAAGATCGGTTCTTGTAGGGGAGTTGCAGCTTCCTTTGAGTTAGTGCTCATAAATCCAGGGGGTTGGTGCCTCCTTATAGCTAGTGTGAGAGAAGATAGGGATTTTTAGCTTCATTTGAGTGGATGCTCATAAAGAAAGGGGGTTGGTGCCTCCTTCCAGTCGATGTTGGTAAATCATAAAGTTGGAGCTTCCTTCAGGTTGGTGCTTGTAAATTAGGGGGTTGGTGCCTCCTTTCAGTTAGTGTTGGTAAATCTTGGAAGTTGGTGTTTCCTGTAGATGTAATATTCAAGATATATATATTAAAAGTGTTCAGTGGTTTTCTCCTGTTTAGATTTCCACGTAAAAATATATTTTGTACTATGTTTGATGGTATGCATTGTAGAATGGCATTATGTTTACATGTTGTGATTAAAATGGTAAAGTGCTCAATATCGATTCACCCCTCCTCTCAGTATTGGTGAATATTCCAACACATAGAGTACCAAGTGATCAACCTTAAATAAAAATAAGATCCCAAGACAATTAACTTAGGTGCCTCTTGCACAAAGAAAGAGGTGCAATAGGATACCACACTCTTCGGATAATAAAAAGATGTCTTTGATTGAACTTATGAAGACCTAAAGGTATGCGATACTAAGATCATCCAACAAACTATACCTCTGAAGCAAGAAACTAAACCCTTTGACAAAACCAAAGATCAGTGCATGTTGCACTTGAATTATTGATTCAAAAAGAGTTAAGGATATTATTTAATGATAAAATAATTTTTCAGGTAAGGCATTCCTCATGGGTAGAAAGCCTCTTCCTAGTAAGGAAGAAGGTGGGGGGATTCGATTATGCATCAACTTTCAAATCTGAACAAGTCGTCTAAGAAATAAAACTACTATGTGTGTGTGTGTGTGTGTGTGTGTGTGTGTGTGTGTGTGTGTGTGTGCGCGCGCAACAAATTATGTAGTTGGTGAGTGGGTAAAAAATGATGACTCTCCTAGTTGGATTCTTGGGATACAACCACGTTTTAGTAGCAGAGTAGGATAGAAACAAAATCACCTTTGTTACTAAGTAGGGAATGATTGCGTAAAATAGAATTCCCTTTGGTTTGATCAATGTATGAGAAACTTTCCAGTGGGCCATGGATATCCCATTTAGAGGATTTATCAACAAGTGCATTGTGATATATATGGATGACATGACTATCTTCTTAAATAAGCACAAGTCAAAGAAAATACATCACTTCACCCAGATTTTGTTCAACAAAACAGGGTATTCTAGCAAAGGATGAACACATGTAGTAACCACTCACACAACCATATCAAATATCGACACACAGATGTTTTTGTGTGGTTAAAACCATCGAAGAGGGAAACAGTCCATGGCCCCGACCAATGTGGCCACTTGAGGAAATATATTAATGCAAAAGAGAAATATTTTACAAGAGTTTCTCACAATCAATCCTCAGACAATGACCCTCCATGTCTTTAAATAGAGATCATGGACCAATCAGGTGCTAATCCATAGATCAATGTAGTCGTTAATATTGAGGATAATATGAATCGTCGAACCACTCTATGTCTAGAACATATCATGACCGTCAAATTACATAATTACAAATGAATATTGAAGAAACACACTTTTACCTAAAGACACTTTAGAGAAAGTTGATTTAACTAACTCCTAAGTGTCTAAATATCCTAACACCCCCCCTTAAGAACAATTTGGGATAGGATTGAAGGATTTACAAAGGTGACACAATAGGAGAAAGAAGGATGCATTAGAGCCTATCCCCCTTAATAAGAACTTAATGAAATCCTAACATAGATCGAAGTTTAGAAAACTTCACTTCTATAAGAGACTTTGTGAAAATGTCTGCAACTTGATATTTTGTAGGGAAAAGGAGCACTTCAATGACTCGATCATGAATGAGCTTTTTGATGAAGTGCATGTGTATCTCGATGTGTTTGTTGCACTGATGTTGAAATAAATATTTGGCGAGCTTGATGACACTTTGATTTTCACACCAGAGGGTTATTAGATGCTACTGTTGGAATCCAAACTATGAAAGGATTTGTTGAAGCCATAAGGCTTCTTGACTTGCATTAATCGTTTCTTGGTACTCTGCTTCTGCTGAAGAAAGAGAAATAGTTTGTTGTTTTTTACAAGCCCAAGTGACAGGTCTAGAACCAAGGTTGAAAACATAACTTGTAGTACATTTTCGATCATCAGGGTTTTCGACCCAATCTGAATTACTGAAAGCAACCAACAAAGGAGTCCCCCCTCAACTGTAATGTATCCTAAACTAAATTGTACCACGAACATATTGAAGTATCCTTTTAGATGCTTTCCAATGGATTTCATGGGGTGTTTTCATATACCGGGCAACGAGACCAACAAAAAATGAAATATCAAGATGGGTATGAATCAAATATAAGAGGCTACCAACTAACTGACGGTACAAAGTGACATCAACTTCATAAATAGTACAAGTAGTGAAAAATTTGACTGTAGACTGGAAGGGAGAAGGGGTTGGTTTAGAATCGTCCATGTGAAAGCAGTGAAGAAGGTCACAAGAATACTTAGACTAGGAAAGAAAAATTCCTTCCTTGGTTTGAAATACTTGGAGGCCAAGGAAATAATGCAAATAACCTAAGTTTTTCATTTCAAATTTCTTTTTAAGGCTTTGTTATCGCACAATTTGTACTTAATCCAAAGGATAAGGTTTGGGAAAGGAAAATTGGCGTAACTGAGGTTATCCTATCACTGTCACCTCAATATGATGTCTCTTTCTATTTAGGGTTGATGGCCCAGGGGAGACATCCCCGGGGACCTGGGGGTTTGAGAAGGAAAAGGTTAAGGTGTCTATGAAAATGTCCCCTCTCACAAGTCACACAGATCAGAAAGTCTCAAGGTTTTAACCAATGAAATAGTGAAGTATTAATATGTACCTACCAAGAACAAAGCAACAAGAAAATATATCTTTCGCAAGTATAACTTGTTGTTAGTTCTTCATAAAACCACAGACTTTATCAATAAAAGAAATGATTGATATATGGTGAAGCAGACAGAAATTTGTAGCAGCAATGTTTATAAGACAATAGATTCACAATAAGTGCCTTAAAATGGCTTCAAAATGACCAAGAATAATTACTAATTAATACCAAAATACTAGCATTTGTTAGAAGCAAATAAGGCAATGTGTTTATCAACTTTTTCAATTGATTTTAGGTGCTTTTAGTGTTGCAATAGATGGCTATAGCTTATTTTTGTAACAGAAACAACTAAGTTAGTATATTAGACTATTCTAAGGTTAGGAGTAGTTAGTAGAGAGCTTAAGGTATAGTTTTTTATAGTGGTTTTTGTCAATCACTCAATAGCAAGGCTTAGATCAATGTTTTTTTAGGGAAAATGGAGTCTTTTAGGTAGTAGAAAATATTGAAGGAGCAAATGATAATAAGAGAACTAAAAACAAAAGGGGTCAATAGTTGAAGTGTTGGTAACCCAAGGCTTCAATTACCAAATCCTAGGGGGAAAATAGCTACCAGAAAGTAGGTAACCCTAGGCCCTAGTATTTTTACTCCTTTAGCTCAAAGATGAAGCAAATGATGGATTAGATGAATAAAAATGTGCTAGGGTGTTTCAATGGAAAGGACCTTAGCAAAAGCTTCAAGAAAATTGGTTTTCTAGCAAAATCTAGTAGGTGAAAGCTATTAAGGCAAGGACAATAACATGTGCTTAGCCTCCTAGGGTTTTGAGCTAGCAATTTCATAATCTTAGTATAATTGCAAGATAAATGTAATTATAAACATTCAATGAAGAAGAATTGCAGAAATTTTACTTACATCCACCAAGAATCATCTAGCAAATACTCTAGTTGAACACTTCCACCAAGAAAATTGCCAAAATAGTCCAAAATAAGCCTCCTTCAACAAGTGCGCACTAAATTTCAGTCATGTAACCCCAATTAGGGTGCTAATTTCAGACCTTAGACTTGTGTGAGTGAAATATGATAAAAAAAAAACAAGGGAAAATATCTTATTTATACAGTTACAATGACCAGAATTAGGTCACAAAGGTCGACATGGCCAGTTACATGTAATATCCAGTTTTTACATTAAATGAAAAATTAAAACCCTAAATCAAGCTGAAAAGGTCACGTCATGCCCTTTTAGGGTGACGTTGGGCCTTTTTAGTGCAATGTTGGCCTCCATGAGCAAAACGTTAGGCCTCACAAGGCCCCTGGATCAAAACCACACATGCCACTTGGCACACAACTGCCTCCAAAGTGTCCAAAACATTGGGTGACGTCAAGGGTCACAGAGGTGACGTCATGGGCCTTCCAAGGCCTAAATCATAGTGAGAAGGGCAAGACCCCCTGTGTCCAAGCCTTCTAGGTTGTCTCTGGTGGAACGTCCTCCTCTCTCTCTGGTGAAAATCTCTAATCTGTCTCTGCCCCTGGCTGGTGTCTCAGCATCCATCTAGTGGGATTTTATCCCTATGGAGGTCTGAACTAATCATCTCCCCATGTGTACATGTCTGTCGGGTGTGGCCCTACAACAACAACAAGTACGCCCTCCATGGGATCATAAGTTACAAGGATCATAGCAATGTCAATCACATCTAATAATCAAGTTATTTAAGCATGTGCATAAAACCCCCTTTCCCAGACAAGTGCTCAAAGAAATTATGTTATTCTACAAGCCAGGTTTAGAGGGGACGTTAGGAGTTCTTATTGGGATAATTCTGATTGGACGTGGGATGTTTCTAGGTGAAGCCAAATCCAGGACATGTAAGTGGATGAGGTGGTGAGGGATGTCTGAGCAATGGGTGCAGTGATGATAGGGGAATGTATGGCTTACCTGTTGGTTCCTCTGAAGAGGGTGAATTGCACCTTTTCATGGATGCAAGTGTTTCTAAGCCCATTCAATGCCTTTTATCTTTTATCTTATTGTTTTTTCTTTCAAGAGACTAGTTAGGGGACACTTACCTAGCGTGGTGACCAGTGGTGACAATGTTACCCACAAGCATTTCACGGAGATGAGAAGGTTGACTCGTGATGTGACCCCCTTTCTCTCTGTTATGCCACCAAGAGCCACTACCCTGGCGTGGTGACCAGTTGAATGGTAGTGTCATACCACTACATGCCCATGGACCTAATAGTTTGGTTCGTGATGAGGACCCCTATCCTCCAACTAGGTCTTGATTTTATTATTTTATGGGTCCCTATGTTTCTTGCTAAGAAGCCTTTTATTGCTTTCTCAGGGATCCCTGGGAGAAGCATCTGAAGGTTTTGTTCTCTTGGATTTTATCTTTTGCCAGTTACTTTTACCCTCTGGGCCTTTATCCCCTTCTTCCCACAAGGTAAGGTGTAACCCTTTGCTAGCTTGGAAAACCCAATGCCTGAACCAATGTATGGGATGAATGAGAGGGAAAAAAGATGAAAAGTGGTAAGTATGGTGGGAACAAACGATGACCTTTCATGAACCCACCCAGTGGCAACTCAAACCCTGTGGGAACCAAATTACTAGGGCATCATGTCATTCCCTCCAGGTGTGTACAAGTGGAAAGGCATAAGGTCCAAGCACATGTTAGAAGTAAAAATAATTAAATGCACATACTCAAATGTTTTGAGAATCATAATGACACATACCATGATACTTGGACTCATTACCTCATAGAGAAAGACCCATTTTTGTTGAAGGACCAGGCTGATGGGATGGATGTTGTTGTTTCTGACAAGGTGGAGGCATTGAAGAAGAAATATGGGCCCTCCAGAGCTAGGCTCAAGTCAATATGGCTCTCGGTACTCCATGTCTAGGACCTGTGGGCCTCAAGACATAATCTCCTTAGTTGTCTCTAGGCTAGGGGATTATAGGCTTGATTTCACATGGGTTAAAAGTTTAGGGTCATTACCATTGATGATAAGCTCATCAACATAAAGAATAAGTATTATGAGATGGCTTCCTACTTTCTTGGTATATAAATTAGGTCAGAATGACATCTAGAAAATCCAATGTCAAGAAGAAAGTTTTCCATTTTGGCATACCAAGCTCGAGGATCTTTCTTAAGACCATAAAGAGATTTCTTAAGTCGAAAAACAAGGCTAGAATAATTCTAGACATAGCCATGAGGTTGTTCCACTTATATTTCTTCTTGCAAATACCCATGCAAGAAGGATGATTTAACATCCATCTAATGGACCTCCCATTTATGTGAAGCAACAAGGGGCTAGAACAAGGCAAATGGAATTCATTTTGGCTACGAGGGAAAAGGTTTCATTATAGTACATGCCTTCAACTTGAGAGAATCCTTTGGAAACTAACTGGGCCTTGTGTCTTTCAACACTTCCATATGATACATACTTTGTTCTATACATCCATTTATATCGGACTAGATTTCTTCCTTTTGAAAGAGGTACAAGATCCCAAATATCATTCACCATCAAGGAACAATATTCTTCATTCATTGTTGTGTCCTAATCTGCATGGCCTGAAGCTTATGCAAATGTTTCTGGACCATGAGTCTTTGAAACTTGAGCCAAAAGAGAAGAGGCTCACTTGAATTGTGAACGTGTCCAATGTTGATCTGAAGGATCACCAGGAAGATCATGAATTTCTTCTTGTGTGAAACGGACCCATATGGGAAGCGATGGTGCTAGTGCAGGTTCATGTTCAATGGACTCATATGGAGGAAGGTGAGCAAGTGGAGGTGGATTTCCATCCTCACTGTCATCATCTGAATAAGAAGAAACTAGAATAGGAACAAAAGACAGCACAAACGTTGAAGATAGCTCAAACGTCGAAGATGGCACAAACGTCAAATTAGGATTGCAAGCCAAGAGATTTTCATCAAATTAACATCTCTTCTAATAATAATTTCATTGGAATGAGGTTGAATAAGTATGTAGCCTTTGACATATTAAAAATATCCAAAAATAATGCACTTCTCACTTTAAGTTGCAGTGCTTTCCTTTTTTCATCAAGAATGTGAGTCCATGCTACACTACCAAATACACATAATTGGATTACATCTAGCTTAATTTTAGTCCATGCTTCTTTTGGTGTTATATTTTTTAAACCCTTTGTGGGAGTGTTATTTACTATGTAATTTGCACAGTTGATGGCTTCTGCCCAATAATGAATATTTAATCCCTTAGATTGAGTCATACAATTAGCAATTTATTTTCATGTGCAGTTATTTCTCTTAGGCAACACATCTGTGTTGTGGTGTATATGGATCAGTGTGTTGCAATTGAATGCCATGTTTAGTTCAATAAATTATAAATTTGTTTTTCATGTATTCACCTTCCTTATTTGTTCTTAACTTTTGAAGTTAACGTCCAGATTGCTTTTCTACAAGCGCCTTGTAGGAAAAAAACTTATCAAAAACATCACTCTTAAGTTTTAAGAAGTAAACCCAAGTGCGTCTAGAGAAGTCATCAATGAAATTTAAGAAGTACTCGCACCCAAATAAATAAGGATAAGAAAGAAGACCACACAAATCGATGTGAACAAGTTGCAAATGGGTTGAGGCGTGCCAAGAGGCATGTTTGTCAAAATTGTCATGATGATGTTTGTCGAGAACACAACCATCACAAACACTATATCTGCAAGAAACGAGAGGAAGACCAGTCACCATATGTTGATTACATAGTTGTTGCAATGAGCGATAGTTTAGATGACCAAATTTCTCATGCCAAATTTTTCTCATGTCATCAATATGAGAAAAAAAAACCGATGGAAAAGATGACTCAAAATTTTCAAACGTGTACAACCCGATAATATTATCAACAATTCCAATTGCTAGAACATGCTTAGGATATTTTAAATCCTTGATTACAACTCTGTGAGGTGAAAACCATGTGAATTTACCTTCACTTGAATGAGTGATATGATACATCGATAGAAGGTTGTAGGAAATACTTGGAACACATAATACATCATTGAAATGACCATTATCTACCTAAATTGTTCCAGACCCTACAACACTAAGAGATCTATCATCACCAAAAAATATTTGTTTGGTGTTACATTCATTTAGAGTAGAAAAAAATGGCTTTATCCTTAGCCATATGATAAGATGCTCCATAATCAATAAGCCACTCATCAAAATAAGAAGTAGAAGTTGCATTGAAGGAGAAACCAAAAACAAAAATTGCATGTCCATGAAGAGAAGAGTTAGAAGAAGAAGACTTAATACTAATGTTGTGCTTCTTCATTATCACTACTAAGGCTTCCATATTTTTAAGACATTTTGACTCCACATGACCATCTCACCCACAAAATTTGCAATGCATGTCGGTCTTCTTACTTTTGGATTTTTCTCCTTTGTAACCCTTGGGAGTAGAAGTCGGTTGAGAAGGTTTGGGACCTTTGCTTGCTTGTTTTTGTGGCGAGGATGTTGCTTCTTGGGATTCTTGGATTTATCTTTTTGTTGGGCTACTAAGGCTTTGTTATATGTACCTACAATGTTGATGATCTGAATCTTAGGGGGGGTTATAGTCTACGTTCGGATGTATAAGTCATACATTCATATTTTTATGTAAAAGGGAACTTGATAGATATGTAATTAACAGAGTCAAAACTAATCAAAATTGACTTCATAAAAAATACACCTTATAAAAAGAAATAGGAAGAGAGTGAAGGTCAGGCAGGAGAGGTCCTAAAATTGGCCTCATTGCATGTAATGGTTCTTCTTAATGGAATCCTTATTCTCCAACTCTCTCTCTTTCTCGTATTCATTTCATGGATTTTCATCCATGTTCTTGTGATTAATTTCATGGACGATTTGTGTGTTTTATCTCCTCCTCTCTCGACATTCAAGCCTTCTGGATCTTATCCCTCAAGATCTGGATCAATTGATCACTCCAAAATGAAAATTAATATTTATTTCTAATCAATGAATCACAAAAACACTCAAGAGTGGGTTCTTTATAATCACTCCCTAGATCTTTTCTAGTGGCATAAAAGGTAGATACAAAGACATAATATGAACTACCAAGCTTAGCAAGAATAACATAGATGCATCGGCCATCCTTCAGATCTATGGTACATTCTATATATAAATTTCTAAGTGTTTCAAACTTAGATAAATAATCTTCAATGCAAGGAAAATCATCGGGAATTAAAGTCATAAACTGATTTTCAATCTGGTGGGCTCGAATCACATTTTGTTTACCAAACACAGCTTCAAGATTTTCCCAAGATTTATCTAGGCCATCAATTCCTTAAAGGTGAAATTGTGAGTCTTGAGAGATGAACATCCCAATTAGTCCATGTGCTTTGTTTTTCTTACTATCCCACTTGGCATTTTTTTCATCATCATAGGGGGTTTGTTATTTTCCCAAGGTAATTTGGTACAATCCTTTACTTATGAGTGCATCCTCAATATGGGATTTCCATGAGAAGTAGTTGGTACTAGTAAGAAAAAAATCACTTCGAGAAGCCATATTAAAATATGCAGATAATATGGATTCAAAAATTGAAATGGATGGTCTAGATGAAAAGATTTCGAAAAAATAGGTTGCTTCAAAAGAACGATACTGAAAATAGACTTCGGATGTGAAAGTTATGCCCTTTTGAAAAACGGCATAAATAGTGACCAAGGCATCCACATGGTGATGATGCACAAAGTTCCCTTCCTTCTCTAACTTTACCTACAAGTTCACTTTTACAACAAAGTTACTTACAAAGTGACCCACTTTTATAAAAATAAATGAGAATCACTTTTACAATGAAGTTACTTTATAAATTAAAGTTACATGCAAAAAAAACTAAAAAATATTAAATTTATTTTATAATGATTCACTTTTATCATTTAAGTGAAATGCACATTACAATGATTGCGTGAACTTTTTCAAAAAATAACAAAAAAATAGACTTGAACTCAAGACCTCTTACTAAATAAAGCAACTTTCAACCAATTGAGCTAGTGCAAAACACATTATAATTGTAAAGGAGGAGGATGGAGGTGTTGTTGTTGTTGTTGTTGAAGCTCCTCATCAAAGTGCATGCTTACCAAAAAAACTTATTTGCATGTGTTCACATAGAAAGAAATAAAAAAATCTCTTATCGAAAGCAACAATGGAGTTAGATCTTGGTTAGCTTACCCAGAAAATGCAAGTTTTCTCTTTGTTTCTGATTTTTCGAGATCACACAGGAAAGAGCATATGCAGAAAAGAAAATGTTTTTCATTTTGTTTCTGATTTTTCAAGATCGCACAAAGTGCATGGAAAGAGAATACACACACCAAAAATAGTATCAACCCGGAAATAAAAACAAGAAACCAAAATATTAACTCTATAAAAAAAAGGGGGCATATTCAGGCTTTATACCTCCATATCTAATTAAAATGGTTGTATATTAGGAAAAATAAAACATTTTCGAGTGAAATGAAAATCATTTCTAATTGAAAGAAGTGCTCCAGGTGTAATGGAACAATCCTCTTAGCCCAAAAATGGACGAAAATAGCAGAAACCATAAATGTGACAACATGGCTTCAAGATATTGATATACAATGGGAGTGGGTCTTCAAACGATATCTAATACCATGTTCGACAAAATAGTGTATTCCAACAAAAGACGAACACCTTCAGTAACCACTTACACGACCAAATCAAATATCAACATAGAGATGTTTTTACGTGGTCAAAACCCTCGAAGAGGGAAACAATCCATGGCCCCAACCTACATGGCTACTTGAGGAAATATATTAATGAAAAATAAAAATATTTTACAAGATATTTTCTCACAATCAATCATTAACAAATAACCCTCCATGCTCTTAAAATTAGAGATCATGGACTAATCGGGTGTTAAGCCATGGATCAATGTAGTCGTTAAGATCAAGGAGAACATGAGTCGTCGAATCACTCTGTGTCTAGAACATATCATAATCGTCAGATTATATAATTACAAATGAAAACTAAAGAAACATGTGTTTACATAAAGACACTTTAGATCCAGTTGATCTTAACTAACTCCTAAGTATCTAAATATCTTAATAGATTTGTGAGCACTGTGGAAAGTATGGTATCTGCTTGAAATCGAAGAAATGCATATTTGATGTCAGTGAAGGAAAGATACTAGGGAATATCATATCAGACTAAGTGACACAGTTGGACCTCGAAAGAACTAAAGATAAAATCTCACTTGTGCCCCCAAAGAACCAAAAATCAATGCAATCCTTCTTTGAGAAGCTTAATTGGGTAAGGCATTTCATATCTATTTTTGTTGAAATAATTAAACCACTACAAGAAATGATTAAGAAGAGCACCTTCTAGTAGTTTGATTATAATAAAGGGCCTTTGAAAATATTAAAGGCAGTAATCATCATAGCCCCAACCCTAAAAACACCTAACTACAACTGTGACGTTCACATTTACACCTTCACATATGAATACTCCATAGCAATAGTGCTCACCCAAAAGGAAGAAGATGGGAATAAATTCTCAATATTTTATGAGTATAGGCTTGCAAGGGGTGAAGTTGAACTATCCAAACCACCATTAACAATAGGATATCGTCCCTTTCCTTTCTTTCCCCACAAGGCAAGCCCCACTCCACAAAAAGAGATATGCCATCACCAGTTTTCCCCATCGTATTGTCAAATACTTCCCAATCCAAAGGGAGTTGGGAGAAAAGCATAAATTAGGTCCTTTCCAACTAAGATTATGATCTAGGTATCAATCCAGCTAAAATTATTAAAGGATAAGGACTATGCAAGCTAGCAATAGAAGAACAAAACCAAGTTGACAAAGAATTTGGGAAAATGAAACCCATATGTACTATTATGCCCAGTACATCCCAACTACTAATGAATCATGGTGCCATAACCTTAAGTTTGCTTTGCAACATGGCTCCAACACTAAGCACACTATATCGAAGAGTAGAAGAGATTCAAGGCTCAAATCAACACAATCGTCACTCATTAGAAAAATCATTTTCAAAAGAAATTATGATTTAGTCTTGCTACATTGTTCAGAGAAATCAAATGTGGAAAGATTGTTAACATAATTACATGAAGGATGGCCCACTACTCAAGTGACATCGGTGCCCATAAAATCTTTAGGGTGGGATATTATTGGCCTACATTGTTCAATAATTTCACACACGTGTTAGGAAGTGCTACACTTCTCAAAATTGCATAGATACGAAGAGAAAACTAGCTCTACCTTTGCAACCAATGAATATCAAACAATGGGGTTTGGATGTAATTGGAGAGTTGAAACCCATCTCATCTAAAGGGAATAATTTTTTGTTCACAACCACCAATTTTTGTACTTCGTGGACTAAATAAATACCTTTAAAATATATCAACAAGGGAGTGGAGAAGCAATTTATTGAAAAACACATAGTCACCAAGTTTGAGTACCCTCTACCATTGTTTTTTATAATGCAGAATATTCCAAGTCTGCTAGTTTAGCTACTTATTTTGCATCGGAAAAGGGAATCATCTTGAAATACTCATCCAAGTATTACCCCCAGGGGAATGGGATACATTAGTTAGCTAACAAGAATGTAATTTGAATCATTAAGAAAACTACCACAGATCACCATCGAAATTGGCACAACTGGTTGCTTAACACTCTTTAGGTTGACCAAGTTACACCCAAGGCTTCCATGGGAAATTATCCGTACTTCTTAATATATGGCAAGGAAGTAAAACTACCTCCACACATTTCCCTATCATACCTGCAACTTTCCCAGGAATTTTTGGGATATGGGCCAATGAGGATGGAGGCCAAAATAAATGCCCTACTCAAAGTGGAAGAGGAAAGAGACAAAGCCAGATAGAAGTTGTCATCCTGCCAAAACCTAGTCAAGCATTGGTTCAAAAGAGTATTTATGGCTATGATTTCTAAGTCAATATATCCTTGATCTGGGATAAAGCATGCGAACCAAAAGGAAAACACTTGAAATTCTAGCCTCCATGGA
The DNA here is from genome assembly GCA_009831015.1 of Picea engelmannii. Taxonomy (NCBI): domain Eukaryota; kingdom Viridiplantae; phylum Streptophyta; class Pinopsida; order Pinales; family Pinaceae; genus Picea; species Picea engelmannii. The sequence continues at coordinate 19,193 of WSFP011449337.1, forward strand.
AAGGAACATATCAAATAGCTAAAAAAAATTGGCCAAGGGACTTGTTATCCCCAATTCCTAGGGATAACTAAGGAGATGATGTCTCGAGGATCTCAGGTTGCCAACATGGAGTATCGAGAGACATATTGACCAGAAGTGTCCACTTGCACAGACAGAGACCCACCTCGCCACCACAGTTCCAGGTTCATCGTGAGGGTATATGCCACATCAGCTTGCTTCTGGAAGACATTGAGTCTTGCTCCATGAGGTACAATCCAGGCATTATGGTGAGTCTCATTTCAATATTTGAGGCATTTGAGTTTGTTGCATTCTAAACTGCTTTTGATTATGTAACGTCCGCTTGGAAATTTTGTTGTTTTCCTTGTTTCACATGGTGGTTTACATTGTGCCCTAGTAAGTGGGTCACCCTTAGGGATAGGTTTACTATTGGGAGGTCCTCTTGACGAGTAAACCACAAAGTAAGGAGGCCAACCCCCTTTAATATTCCCCTTTACAAAATAAATTTAAATTGCACATGAATAAAACCCTAAAACATGACATCAACCCCTTCTAGGGTGACGTCTTGGCCACTTTGGCAAGACGTTGAGCTTGATGATGAAATCGTTGGGCCTCCCCCTTCATGCGTTGAGGTCTTCTCTCCAATGTATAAGGGATCTTCCTCATCAAAAGTTCCAAGT
>ML871409.1:8520-19869 GCA_009831015.1 Picea engelmannii
GTGCTTGGAAAAAATAGATGAAATATTGTTGGTATATATCAAATATCTATAAGATAAACAAGTGAAATGAGTGCTTGGAAAAAATAGAAAAAATACTGTTGGTATGTATCAAATATCTACGAGATTAACAAGTGAAATCAACAGTAAGGGGTAGTAGGTGTGGGGGATCATTCTGGATCACAGAGGAAAACTAGAAACAATGTTTGCTTGAAGTATAGGAGAGTCCACAAATAATCAAGCAGAGACTTATGCATTCCTACATGGTCTTCTCTTAGCAATTGAATCAGGAATCAAGAACTTGGTTGTCTCACGTGATTCAAGTACAATTATTAAACTAATTCTATCAAAATCTCCCTCTTCCAATAACAAGATCATCTCCATTATAATTCACTCTTGAAGGAAGTCAACAATTTCCAAAAAATCTCATTCTATTAGGTCCTTCGATATCACAATCATCAAGCAAATGCACTAGCCAATGAGGCCACTTCTCTAAAAGTTGGAATGCTTAAGAAAAATTTGTTTTGTTTTACCAACCAATTCCTTAACATCCATATATATATCAAATGAAGGCACATAACATCACATTAATGGATCATGTGTTAAAACAAAAAATGCACTGGATTGCATATGAAGTGCACATATATGAAAAAACCTGTGTATCTCTCCTTTGCATGCCTAAACTTAATTTTGGTATGTCCTTTGAATACTTCATCGAGGTTGATTGCCAAGGTGGTGGGATAATGGATTTTGATACGGGAGAATACATCTATTTTTGGAGCAAGGCTACCTTGTTGGAAATTCAATTGGTGAGTATCTCCCCCAATCTTTGGATTGTTTTAAGGGATATTTTCTTGAAGGTTTTAGGTTTAGAATGCACACTATGTGTGGGATCTCCAACACAGTGGCTCTTGAATTTTGTTTGTGTGTTTGAATTTATAGGGTTAGTCCATCCTTGTGCTACTTCTGGTATCTATCTCTTTGGTTTTTGGAAGTCAATTACAAGGAATTGTTGCTTGTTGGTGTTTTGGACATCTTCATTTGGGGGTTTGGATTCTTATTTCTACACGATATTGGGCATCCTGGCCTCAACAATCCACAAACGTTAGGTGGCCTAGTGGTTTTGTCTGGTTGGTAGGGCAGTGAGGATTTTCTAGTGCTTTGGTTTCAAGGTTTTAAGGTGTATACTGAGATCATTCCCATCAAGAGATGACTTTGTTATGCTTTGTGTAATGGCCCAATGGATTACAGGGAATATTGAGAAATTTGGAGAGCTCTCTGTAGGCATGAAGAGTCCATCTAGTGCAATTGGAATTCACTTTTCTCCGTGATATCAAAAGTGCATGAAAATGAGCATACTTCCACTTCTTAGAATACCATAATCATGAAGACATTGGCACAACATAAACAAAAAATTGACACCCTAGAAGCAGAGTGTAACATGGTAAGAAATTTGGTACTCAATTTTAATCAAATGATCCTAGTCAACAACCTCCAACTACGGGATGTCTACAAACTTTTTTCATCCGGAAATAAAGGAGGATGATATTGTTAATCAAATGCTTGGAGATATGGATATTGGAAATCAAGAGTCTCATCCTACCAACCTAGGGTTGGAAGAGGCTAATAGTCACCATACATTTTGCTAAATCTTATGTCATGCAAAGTAATTAGAATTTTAGGTGTCTTTTTAACGAAAGTATACATATAAGAAATAACGAGATATAATACTTTTAGACATTTGCATACTTTGTTTTCTATAGATAAAGAGCTGGATACTTTGCTTAAAATCTAGGGCTAGTAGTTTTTATAATCTTGTTGTTTAGCTATGGATATAACTTTTATAATACAAACTTTCCCAGTTTCTGTTAAAAAAAAGGAAATCAATAATACAACTTATTTTTTATTATTTTTGAAAAATTGCAATTCAAAATAATGCATGTAGGTTGATATTGAAAGAATAATGATAGTGTTGAGCTTCATTATTTTTTCTCTCAACAAGTCTCAGTGCTTGGCCATGCTAACTCCATAAAGCAAAGAGGAGGATGAGGCTTGGGTAATTGTTGCATTCAAATGCTCCATATTAGAAGATGTCTTCACTACATCTTTTAAAAATGAGTCATAGTTTCCTTATGTTGAAATGTGCTTTTGGATGATGATTCTATTATTCCTTAATCTATTGGTGATCATATATTTCAATGTTTAATTTGACCACTCTCCTCTTTTCATTGACATGATCACCAAATAGAAGAGATAATAATATATGCACATGAGGCTTTCATTGTAGAAACCAACCAATGTCCCTTTCTCAATTCTAGATCCAAATAAAGATGTGGCTAAGCATTTTCCTTTTCATTTTGAAATAATGTGACTTGTCTTATTATTCAGCTTCAACCCCAGTGCAATCCATCGCACAACCATTGAAATGAGAACTATCAACCTGGAAAGAAATTATCATCCACGCTTCTTCTCCAATTAGCGAGGCTAATGATTAACATGCTCAGTGACATATCTAAGTACCAATTAGTGTAGTGGTTCCTTGTTTGTTCTCTACCAAGTTTAAATTGATTACAAACACTAGAGAAAACTTTGTTTAACTAATGACAAATACATTTGATCAATAAGAAAGAGGATCAATAAGAAAGAGCGAGACACCAGTTGATACAGAATAACAAACACATACAAAGAAGGAATCAATGACCATAATACATGGAGGAGGAACATTAGGAATGCAACTTGCACAACACATGGAAGCTAGTGGCATTGGTACATTAATGGATTTATGAGTATTGAACCTCCACGATATCAATAAAACAATTCATGGAATTTATGAGTCTTATCTTCAACTATATCAATAAAACAATTAATTATTTAAATGGAATAAAATGAAGAGCATTTAATGAGCTTAGCTTCCCACCAACACATTTTTGAAACTTAACTAAACCCAACATGGTGGATGTATGTGTTATATTGAATAGTTTAAACAAATACAATATTTAAAATATTAAAAATGAAAATGTATTTAAAAAATTACAATAAATCTTAATATAATAATAATAATAAAAGTTAATATTTTCTACAATACTTTAAAGTAAAAATTATGTTTAGAATAATATACATTTGTATTTATTTTTAAGTAAAAATTAGGTTTAGAATAATATACATTTGTATTTATTTTTAAGTAAAAATAATGTTTAGTTTTAATATAATAATAATAATAATAATAATTAATAAATTAAGAAAAACTTAACAATAATGTTTACTACAATACTTGAAAGTAAAAATAATGTTTATAATAATATAATGTTTTTAAGTAAAAATAAGGTTTAAAATATTAATAATGAAAATACATTTTAAAGACATTGCAATAAGATCTAATATAAACAAAAAAAATAATAAATTTGAATTTTATAATCTGTAATACTCAAAATGAAGAAACAAACGTGCTTGAAGCACGTAGAACATGACGTGTACATAACTCTAAGCAGTATACATAACATTACGGGAGACATGAAATTTTGAATTTTATAATTTCTAATACTCAAAACGAAGATTCAGACGTGCTTTAAGCACATAGAACAATACGCGAAACGAAGATTAGACGTGCTTTAAGCATTACACGTACACAACTCTAAGCATGAGCGCAAAGAACATAATTGGAGAAATCAAATTTGACTTTTAGAATCTGTAATACTGCAAACGAAGAATTAAACGTGCTTTAAGCATGTGTACACAACTCTAAGCATTAGTGCACTCTGCACATAACATCATTGGAGACGTGTACACAACTCTAAGCATGAGTGCACACATGGTTGGAATTTCAAACTGGAAAAGCCCCTCAAATTGGATGGTTTCTACTACTATTATGCCAATTATGCTCGTTTTAAGGAAGGAGGTTGATGGTTACATGGAATTTTTCACCGTATTTGACGAGCAAATTGATCCATCAAATTCCATCCCTTAATGCACAAAGCATTAGTTTAGATAACATAACTGAAGACATCAAATTTTTGAATTTTATAATTTGTGATACTCAAAATGAAGAATCAAACGAGCTTTAAGCAAAGAGAACATTATGTATATATAACTTTAAACATCAACTATTAGTGCACATAATATATCAACTATTAGTGCTATTGTAGAATGGATTGAAATCTACAGGATTCTAAAGCTTTTTTGTAACGCTTCTGTTCTTCGGATCAACCCCCACAAAACTACCTTTCTTCATCATGGTGTTGCTCCTTTGGTGCTGGACTCTCTGAAATCTTTTTTTCCTTATAATCATAGAGATCTTTCAGAGGGGTTTCGTTACCTTGGATTTTATTTAAAATTCAATAGACTCAAAGCGGCCGACTGGCTTTGGCTAGTTCAAAAATATGAAAAAGGATCACTCATTGGAGCTCACGGTGGCTGTCATTAGGGGGGCACATGGTCTTAATCAAAGTTGTTATTGAGAGTCAACTTGTCTATTGGTTGACTTTGACAAGCTTGCCTTCCTCAATACAAATTAAACTTCACCAAATCACCTACAACTATCTGTGGTCAGGATGTCGGCAGAAGAAATGCATACACCTTAGCAATTGGCAGTTGATCACTCGACCAAACCGCCTTGGGGGCTGGGGACTGCGCAATTTGATTGATTTCAGCAGAGCTTTGGCAACTCACAGTCTTTGGAGGGCTATTATGGAGGATGGGTTATGGCATCGAGTATTAAAAGCAAAATACTTTCTATTTGTTTTTGTTCGTCGTTGGCTGCATACTGTGGACATCTATAAGGCAAGAGGCTCTCAGATCTGGACATACCTGCTTAAATCTATCCACCTTCTATTGCATTGGATTATGTGGAGTCCTTGGGATGGAAAATCCATTGTGATTGGTAAAGACCGCATTTTGGGCATGGGGGATGCAGCGTTACTATCGAAAGAATTGCATGTTGCTATCAACAGGAAAGGGAATTTTTTCTTATATCAGGCACAGAAGGAAGCACAATTGGGGAGAATCACACAGAATTGGTTTTCCAGTATTGATCTAGAATTGATAGGGAAACTACAAGAAGAATGGAGTCTCTTCTGTCGCACGCTTATCCTCAATGGAGTTTTTTTACAAACAAATCCGGACATACTCAAATGGTCGGGGGGTAACTCTACAGGTTTGATTACTGTCAAGAACGTATACTTGGCAACTGCAACAATGAAATGGAATAACAATTTTGGCGGCTGTTGCATGACAATGTGGAAATGGAATGTCCCTCTGAAGATCAATTTGTTTACATGGTTGCTTGCCGAGAACAAAATTCCGTCTTGGGAGATTTTATAGTGTAGAGGCTTCAGAGGACCGGGTATATGTCTCTTATGCAAACTAAATGTTGAAACCACTCAACACCTTTTCTTGGATTGTGACTTCACAATGGAGGTCTGCAGGCAGATTAAATTGGCCATAAATTTTGCAGGTAGTTGGGTTGGTACAAGTATCAGTGATTGTTTCAAACGTTGGAAAGTTTTAAATTCTAATGCTCAGACTTTACCAGCTCTGATATGTTGGAACATTTGGCGGGAACAAAACCAGGTAACTTTTGAAGAAAAATTTCCCTCGGTTTTGAAGGTGGCTCATCTATCACTCTTGTCTTAGAGAGAAAATACAAATGCGCCGAAAACACATCCCCGAAGAAAAAATCTCACTCGGGAAGAATTGGGAGGTGTGGCAGGATGGTTCGATGGAGCGACTGCCTCTTCAGGTTTAAACAACGAAGCAGGAGGAGTAATTATAATCAATGAGATATGCAGTTACAAATTGTTTCTAAATTGTGGCTCGGGCACTAACACTAGAGCGAGACTTCTTGGTGCTTGGGCGCTGCTCACTTTGGCAAATAGGCTTCCCTTAAAGATGATTCATATCATGGGCGATTCCAAGATCATCATAGATTGGCTTCAAAGTAAAGGCCAACTTCAGGTTCTCTCATTGGATTGTTGGAAGGATAATATCATTGGATTAATAAACACCTTCCAAAAGATATCCTTTGATCATGTTTATAGAGAGGAAAATCAAGTTGCAGACAATATTTCCAAGTTGGCACTCACCAGAGAATCCGAGAAGCTCACCTATTTTCAGTGCATCGAAGAGCATGAGGGGCCTCACTTGTCTCTTGACCTCTTCTGAATTTTCTGGTGTTTTTTCTCATTGCTGTCAAGGCTTTATGTGGGCTGATCTGTTTGCTTTTAGGTTACTTAGTATTGCATTTCTGTGGGACTACTCATCCTTTGAGCCTTCTCTGGATGATGTATGATCTGTTTTTTTCTGACTGCTGATTTCACGACCTCTGCAGAGAGGGTCTTTGGGTTTTTAGGAGTGAAAAGCTTGCTAGAAAATCCTTGTTACCTCAGTCTATAATGGTTTTTCTGAAGACGATCCATTCATATTCTCTCTAATATATAAAGTGAAATTTTTTGGAAAAAAAAAAACTATTAGTGCATATAATATATCAATGATTAAATATGTGGGTTGGCCGAAAGAGAATAACTACAGTATTTGAGTCAAGTAAGGTTGTCCCTTGTCCCCTACCCTTTTTGGCATATGCATTGACAAGATAGAAGATTACTTGGAAGAAGCAGGTTGTGTCAACCCTACTCCCACTGGTATAGTCATCAATTTTCTTCTTTATGATGATGATATCGTTCTTATGGTGAGGAGTCCCCACGATCTTGAAAACCAACTAAGAATCCTGCTCCAATATGGGTATGACTGTTAATACTGACAATACTAAGGTCATGATAATTAAATCCAACAAGACCAATTATGGTGCCTTCGTATATGACAACAACAACTTGGAGCAAGTGACTTCATACAAATATCTTGGAATCAATATTCATCGCAAGCTCAACTAGAATTATAGCATTGAGAAAATGATTATTTGGCGATGGAAATCTTATTATGGGCTTGAAAAAAATTGTAAATCAGTGGAACTTTGGATATGGGATAAGAAGGAAATCCTCTTTGAGACTCTTGTTATTCCTGTTATTCTATATGGATGCCAAGTTTGGGGATGCAATTTCTCTCATGAATCCTGGAGAAAGATAAAGCAAATCCAAAATAATTTTATAACTTATAATCTCAAAATTAAAGGAAATATGCCATATCCCATCCTCCTCCTAGAGGTAATCATTTCCCCCATTCAGAGCATGACTATGACTAGATACCTAATGTATAAGAACAAGTTAAACAACATGGAAGATGAGAGGCTTCCTAAAATTGCTTCAAAATCAAGTCGTAACCACCTTCGACTCAAGCGAGGATGGCATAAAGATGCCCAATCTTGGTTGAGCTATTGGGGAATCATGGAAGACACCATTTTGAATAAAAATACTATTAAAAATATCATTTAATCAAAATTTAAGGAGAAATTGTGGTGTGATAAAGAGTTAGAAGTTAAGGTATTATAAGGATGTAATCAACCCTAATCTAGAAGATAAAAAATATCTCTATGTTTTGACACATGTAAATAAAAAAAAAGCCTTTCTAAGATAAGAACAAATTCTCATGAGCTCCATAGTGAAACTGGGCGTTGGTCAATTCCTTTTAAATCACAAAACTATGGTGATCTTGGAAAGCTTCTCTTAATGCTTTTCGAGCACATAAACAAAATTCTAAAGAATTGTAAGTAATCCCTTACCCTCTTAAGGTCTGATAGACCAATTCGGTCTCAATGGACGTTAATTATCATCATTATTATGGTAGATTATTTTTTAGTTTTTCAATTTTATCGAGATTACTTTTTTTCAACTTAATTTATTAACCTTATCATTGTAACACATGGTCGTAAATTTACATAATTACTTTTTGTACACATCTTAGAGGTATCCTACTAAATTCATTGACTACAAACAATAAAAGGGAAACAAGAAGAAAAAGTACCAAACAAATTTCCATGACCATCTTTAACTATTATTATTACCAACTTAGATCCAGCTCGGGGGTGACCTATTGCTGAAAGTATATGAGCAACAAAGTCTATAGCTGGGAGGAACGTCTGAATTCTGCGCGCAGTTGGTGCCTTTTCATAAAAGATAAGTGCCTTTATGTGCTTGTCTCATTTACTGTGTGCTTAATTATCCATGTTTATTATGGGTTTAATTATTGTATGTTGATGCATATAAGTAATTGTTGTTATTCTATATAATGCTACTTGCACATGTAAATGTGGTGTTGACATTCAATATTTGTAGTCGTGCATGAGTATGAAACTTGTTGTTAGTTTTTCTTGTTAAGTTAACATTATGATTTTGGTCATGAGTCTCTGAGGTGAAGTTAGAATGGCCATGCGCAAAGGGAAATACTTTGTGTGCACAAGAGGTTGGATTCATTAGTGCACACAAGGAAGTAGTTCGTGAAAACGAGGAAACATAAGAATTGGCATGTGCAACACCTGAATGGTTTCACACACAATAGTGTACACATGTTTAGTATGAATTACATGCACAGTAGTGCTATGCGCTAAGTATGCTTGTGCATGCAATTGTTTTGAGTTACTTACACTATCATAAGTTGTGTTAAAAGATGAAAGTTTGGGTGGCACAACTCAGCTTGGGGTTGAGCGTGTTACTTTAAGTATTACTGTGCAGACTAATTTTATAGAGTAGAATCTGTACACTAGATTTTGGAGTAGCATTTCTCAATAGTAAGTTGGGTAATGTTACAAATTGGTATCATAAGAAGTTTGGTAACGAGGATGTTACAAATTGGTATCAGAGTAGTTTGGTAACATGGATGTTACATCAACTTCTCTTAAATTCCTTACATGGGCCTTATCAGAGTATTGAAATCCGCTCTTCTTGATATAGTTCACTAGCGCTCAAATACCAGGTGCTAATATCTTTCATTAAATTGCACATCAACTCAATAAAATCAGCTTCTAGGACCAAATCATAAATCTCGAGCACTAACCTTCCTCCTATTCATAATTTGAGTTCCAAAAATCGAGTATCAAACCAACCAAATGACCTCAAGTAATAACCAGGCGCTAACATATTAATCACTTAAATTTGAGTTCTTATTTCCATGTGACCTCGAGCTATGACTAGGTGCCGATTTCGTTTTTGGGCGCTTAATTCCCTGTAACACATCGATTTCCTTTTCTAGACCATCATATTCCTCTTTCTTCTCTTTGTATCAGAGTGTCGCGTCTGACTACTTTTGGTGTGAGTAGCTACGAATTTAGACTTCGAAAAGCATAAGACTCTAACGAATTGTGATCACTCTGATGGTTATCTCCGATAGAACTATGCCACATTCCCTCTCCAGAACCATTCATCTAGAGATTTCGAATTGATCTGAACTGCTGATCGAGATCGTCCTTCTGTTGAGTCTTCTGATCGATTGGTGACTCTGATGGAACAAAACCATGTGTCTCCTTCACAATCGTTGATCTAACTCGCTTTGAGTAGATTTTCACTGTCAATCGAGGTCTTCCTTCCGCTGAACCCTTTTGATTGCTTCTAAGTTCGATGATCGTCAGACTATTTGCCTCCACTATCGATATTTCCTCCGATCGATCTTAGTCGTTGATCAAACTGTCACCTTTTTGAGTATTCCTTCAGCACTGAATCTGCTAGTCTTTAGACTATCGCTCCCTCGGTGTATCAGACTCCGATCTTAGAACTGATTCCTGTCATCGATCTAGATGGACGCCACTCCAGGTCTGATCTCGATCATCCAAGTTAAAGCACACAAATAAACCTGGATCGTTATAATCAACGGTCGCGATTAACTGGGAACGTTTATCTGACGGTTAGTGTTTCTCCTCGACACTTGCAAAGGGATTTGATCCCTATGCTTTGAAGGTAATTTTCCCCTAAATTCGCCTTGCACACAAAATAAGGATTAAACTCGGTTCACCCACAATTTCATTATGATTCACTATTAAATCATCCCCGATTATCTTAAGTCAGATTCACGATCCTTCATCCTATGAATTGATAGTTTTCACATAGTCTAAACCCTGAAATCTACACAAAACTCATGGAAAGTACACTATGGATTGTAATTACTTAACACAAGCACACTTACACAATGGAAGGGATAGTCAATCTCACACTGACACAGAGAGCCCTTAAACACACAATATTCTATTAATAAATCTTTGTACATAAGTTTACATAAGGCCTTTAACCTTCTCGGCCTAATTTACATTTAATTGGCCTCTACTCAACCTATAGGCCACACAATCTCCCTATTCTTCTCTCTGTCTATTTCAACCCCTTGCTTCCCCTCATTCCTGTAGGCTTACAATATTCATACTCAAAAGGATTCTGATACCTGAATTTGATTCAGATCCTAAAATCCCTCAGCTCTCAATCCCTAGGATCCCTCAGATCCACAAATTCCTCAAGAGATCTATAACTCACCCTATATCTCTCTAAATATTACAAACTCTCGAGATCTGTCTTTCTTAAGTAGATTCGATTACATATTAATCAATCTCAATCCAACAAAATCTATCCTATGCAATCATTGTAGACTTCAAATAAATATCTAGGAAATTACAATAATTCAAGCTTAGGGAACCCACTCCATTAGTAAATCAAAGACCCCTTAGGCCTAATCAACAAGGTTAATTTTGGAGGCAAAATTCTCCTGCATCACTCATGTTTCATTTCAACACGCATGTATAGAGGGTAGAATCATTGGGATTTTTTTTCCAGAGAAATTAAACTACAAAGATTCAATTGTACACATTGAGCATAAATCATTCGAATTACCAACAAGATAATCAATGGAATGCATAATTACAGATGGATTTGACAGAGATAAAACACTATATTCCTTTATATTTCCTGGAAATAAATATTTTTATAAACCAGAGAAACATTTAAACTTATTTGTTGAAATTTCCGACCAACAATCAGTTGAGTGAGTGATTTCCACCCAACCTTAGGTAATCCGCAATGGATTCCACCCCCTAGCCAGGCTATGATACAACCAGGGTGAAGCAAGGATAATTAAATCTACAATTCAGACTCAAACCAATGTTTTCTTCTGCAGATTTCTTGACGACAGAGCAACTCTAAGGCACCCACATACCTACCCTGCAAACAAAAGAAGCACCTCCTTCTCTATTGTCTAGTACCTTACAAACTGCTCCTTCTCGTGCTATTCAGTGTGTACATAGAAGGTTCATGCTATTATCTCAAGTTTCAACAGAGTTCTCCATGGTTTCTTTGCGTTTCCTCAAGGCTACAAGCTTCAATTCATGGCTAGTTGGTCTATCATGGGCTTGGCTCCATTTTTCCACTGTCTAACCTACAAAAACTATTTTTCCATCCCATTTCTTGTAGCCTCCTTCTCCCCATTCGAATTATC
>WSFP011449340.1:0-19868 GCA_009831015.1 Picea engelmannii
CCTCTTCGAGGGGGAAACCTCCTTATGCCCACATAAATGTTCAATTACAAGATGATTCCAAATGAAAATGTCTCCTTGGTATATATAGGAGACTAGGAGGTATAATTACAACTAATAGACTAAAGCCGACATAAATAAAATAAAATTACTAATGTAATATGCCCCAATTAAGCGGTAATGAGCCACTATTTAGGGCTTAACATGAAACCACTTGGTCCAATTGCAATCCCTGTCCATCAATATCTTCAAACATCTTATAGGCTTCATCCTACATAGGTTGCAGCTTATGCGTGACTTCCATCACCTTTCCCTGGAGGGAAGTGATTTGCTACTACACTGTGTGCTACTCCTGGGATCTCTTCATTCTTTCCACTGTGGTGAGAAACTTCATCTGTGCCTACATGAAAAATGCCTATTGTTGCACCTCTTGTAATTGTGCTTCCATATTTCTTAGCTCTGGATCCTCTGCGAGGCGTTCATATGTCTATGCGCTTATATCACTCATTTTTTTTCATTCCGAGGTGAGAGCTCTGATTCTTACAATTGTATTCTTAGTGGTCTCCTCCCTCTAGTCACGCACCTCCTGTGGAGTGCTCGGTACTCTTGGGCCTCCAATTATGTTATTCTAGCCTGAAGCTGCTGGAGGGTCTCAACAAGCTTCAATATTTGAGCCTCAACCAACTGTTTCTCCTCCTATGCCAAGCCTGGCATAGAGTGACATGATTTACTCACTACTTCTTTGACCATGGACCGTTCTACGAGCAAATACTCCTTTTCTCTCTGTAGCTAGGATTTTTCCTCTTGAAGAATCACCTGAAACTCTTCTCTCTCACTTTCATAGGCAGTTAGATTGTACCGTGATACTCGTAATTGTTATAAGGATTCATCTTTATCTTGTTTCAAGGCTTTTGTAGCCTTCTCCTTTTCTTCCTAGACTCTCTGAAGTTGGGCTTCTGTCACATCTGCAAGTCTTATCAATTGGCCTGGTTCATCCCCCAATTTTGTAATCTATGACGATGAAGGCATAGTAAGTACTGCACGGACCAACCGAATATCTTGTTGTACTTCCTTCAATTCCTTCTTGATCCTTCCGTATAGCTCCTCCTTCTTCTCTCCATATCTCTGGAAGATGTCCTCGGAAGCATCCTCCATAGCTCTGTAGACCAGAATGATATCGTCCTCCATTTTTGTGGCCTCCAACTGGGGCTTATTAGCACATGTATTCTTCCTTGTTGAAGGTTTCTTTGGAGAAACCTTCCTCTTATGCGGTGTGACTGTTCCAATAGCGGGGTCTTCAGGCGGTGTAGCTTCACCTCCTCCTTTATCTTCTCCTTCATCCCCTCCTCCTTGTCCATCTGCTTCGTCTTCTCCTCCTCTTCTGAGTGAGCCAAACTTGTTAGCTTCAGAAGCATTGCCCTCCTCATCGCTCTCTATATCCTGGACTTCTTCCTTCTTTTTCTTCTTCTTCATACCATTGGATTATCTAACATGCTCGACCTGGGTGACCATGGGACTTCCTATGGTGTTAGTGTCAAAGAGTTCTGCATCAACGACAGGTATAAGAAATTCCTCTGGCCATTCCTTTATGATATTCTCCATGTCTTCATCTGTTAGCTTGTAGGATGAATGTAACTCTTCTTGGTTCTCGTCTCTGCATGCAGTGATGTAGATGAAATGTGGATTTGCGAGGAACTTTTCTATTGGTCGGTACTGGTGTAGGGTGCACAGTGTCATGCGTGGAAATGATTCGATGGAAACCTTCAATTGATGATAGTATGCATGAAACACATCATTGGACTACCACTTCTTCGTCATGTCATTGGTGTACCACAAGGTTGAAAACTGAGCGAACAACAACTCTGAGGGTTCAATCTTTGGGAAGGTGGCTCCTTCAGGAATTTTCCAAGTGAGAAATGCGATCAAAATGATCATCTAGCTGTAGTGGAATTCATATCCCAAATCCTAGGCTTCACGACAATACTTTTCTAGTTCATTGACAAGGTAGCTCGCCCAGATCATCTGCATGCCCTCCACACATTTTCCTGCGAGGTCCACCACGAACCCGGTGACCTGTGTGGGGCGGTTCTTCCTTACACGCTTGCCATCTATGAGTTGGAAAGCGATTCATAGTGCACCATACTTAAGCTTGTGATCTGGTGGATCAACGCCATATCTACAGTAATCCTTCGGTCGAGCCACAAGTATCCTCCATGATAGCATGACAAGAGGAGTTTAACGCAAGCATTAACCTCTTGGTGGCAGCCAAAATGAGGAATCTTCATCACATTCAGCATGGTGGACTACACCAACCCCTTAATCCATGGTTGTGAGATGAGGTGAGGCTTCTTCCCAGTTGATTTCGTGAGATAGTGATGCGGCGCCAACATGGCATAGTTATTCCTGTCTCCTAAATTGAAATCATTGTTCTTCAGTAGTGGGATCTATCCTAACTAACTCCCAAATACACATATTCCTTTCGTAATGTATGTGGTGAACATGGTGTACTCATAATCTCAGGGAATATTGTCATGGTTAATGGTGCCAACCAAAGGTGGAATGTACTATGGTAGGATCGATGGGATCTGCTTCGCATTAGCCAGATCGTCGTGGTGCTTACTTCGCTACTCAGTCACAGGGTTAACACGGCCACAACGACATCCAATCGAAGGGGAAGCATGATGTCCCCTAGTTGATGATGCCTGGACACCTTCATATATCGGTCTGTTGTCCATTAGCTTCTTGAGGAATTCCTTGAAAAACTTCTCTAACTCACTAGGTTCGCCCTACATTCAAACTTTTAAACAAACGGGTTGGGGTAGGCAAACAGACAGGCGGGGTAGAAAAGTGGATAGGCGGCGTAGAAAAGAAGACAGGCGGGGTCTAATTTCAGATAACACAACTCAACACACAGAAAATTCTCTTCTTGGCTCAGTTAATCACGGGTGGAAAAAAGTGGTCCTGGCGCAGCGACCAACGAGTTAAATAAGCGGGGAAAGTGTCTTCTGTCATAATATTCACTTGTGTTTCCTCATCTAAGACACAATCTATGTCGAAGTTTTCTATTCTTGCACTTATGCACTATTTCACTTTTAGGATCTCTCGTAAACTGACATCTTTATGAACATCCATCATTTCTTTCAACTGTACTAATGTAGTCTGAACTTCCTATGGCATTTTTTCTTTATGACTTCTTAACATGCCCTTAGTCTGTTGACTTTCTTCATAGTTTTCTTGTCTTATGTTCATGCTTTCAAATTTATCAATCATCTTTGGACAATCCTCAACCTCATGACCAACAATCTTACAACAGAGACAAATAGGACCTGTGCCAGGTCATTCGTTAGCAAGATGTCCTGGTATTCTATAGTTATAACACAATGTCAATCCTCTTTTTCTCTTAAACGTTCCCCAACCTCTTTTGTACTGTGCACTAGGATCACAGTGTTGGATCTGCAATCTGCAAAAAAAAAATATAGGTTCCTGCATCCACTTATTAATCCAAAAACTCTTTATATGCATAGGAACAACATATCTTCTTCATTTTCATTAAAACCAACTCTTTCTTTCAACTACGCCCTAGCCTTTAGACTAGGACATAATCTATTAAAAATACTTAAGTTCATTCTTCCAAAACAAAAATGTTCACTTATCTTTCTCTTGTCAAAGCACAAATCTTACCTCTTTTAGGATCTTGCCTCTTTTCTTCATATCAACTTACTTTCCTAGCACAAAGCTTCATAAGTCAAGTAGAGTACTGTGAACTTCAACAACAGATCTATGCACAAAGCTTCTCTTTTCTTTACTTCAGTTCCCAACAATCACAGTTTCATGTCTTGACAATGGAACCATTTTTTAGCATAGGGGTAGACCCAGGGCTCAATGCTTAACAATGCACCAACAAAACCCTGACTACTGACCCTTTCGACAACACCTGTGAAGCAGGTGAGGTCTCACCTGAGGTAGAAGCAGGGGGCGTTATGGGACGCAGGTGTCTGTAACCAAGTTGGGACACATATCTGTGATACTAACACTTTACAGAGTAATCTATTAACACAACATGTATTAGTTCATTAATCTTATTAACATCGCATAACATACCCAAGGATAGATCGACACAGTAAAAAATAACAATATACCCAAAGAACTTAGCATTATAAGTTAGATCTAGCATCCATTCATCCTTAACACAAGTAAATCACTAAGCAACAACAAATCTATCTATCATACATAATAACCAAGGCACTAAGCAAATAAATAAAAATAATAACACAGCACAAAGCACACCAAAGACACAAGATATATGTGGTTCACCCTAGTGTGGGGCTACGTCCACCAACCGCTTCGCCTTCTTTATTATTCATCAATCTCTTACATTCAGTTACTCCCGTGCACTAAGCCATAGAGTCAAGATTCCCACTAGACAAGAGATATGTGCACTGAGTGCCAGATCCTCCTACCAAAACTAGTTCAAGGCATAGATCCAAATCTTTATCAAGCACAAAGCCTTAACACATATACATTATGTTGCACAAAGAAACTCAAACTACTTGCACTTAGCTACAAGAATTTCTCTCTTCACTTCTTTTTTCTACTTCTACCATACATTCTTACTTATTTATACTTTTACAATCCCTTACAATAAGGCCTAAACATGGGAGAACCCATGGGTCGACATCCCATAAACACTATTACAAAAACCCTAGAGGACTCCTTACTGGGTCCGCATAGCCCGCAAAATCGGTGGGATCCACGATCTTAGCTCTCCCTAGGTGCTCCATCTTCGACCATCGTGTCGAAGTCCAAAAATGGGTCAACTCTGACCAAGTTTTCTTCAAAACTTGGTCGAGGGCGAACAGATCCTATTAGTGAGCGTTGGTTGTAACTAATTAGACTAAGTTAGAATATGGATATGAGCGAATTCAATAATCAATTTCTTATGTAAATTGGTATAAATTCGTGTATGCCCGTAGAGGCTAGGAGAGAAATGAGTGGAGTGAGCCTGCTGTAATTTTCATGAACAATAAGAGAATCGATACCTTCTTGGTGGATGTAGCCCAATGTTTGGGTGAACCAAGTTAATCTTTGTGTTCATCATTTAATGTTTAGCATAATGATTTTTTGTTTATGTATTTTTCACTTCATATTAGCTCGTTAATGGTGGTTGTAAGGTCAACAATTGGTATCAGAGTGACTGAGTTGATATCGTTATTGCATGGGTGAAGCATCACCAAAGTGGAGAAACGAGCTACGTTGCATGAGCCACCGTCGAGGGAAAAAAAAAATATTACCACAGGGAGCATCGATTCCAAATCAGCGCTAGGGTCATGTGGCAGAAGGAGAATCGCCATTTTTTCCTTCAGCGCTGAGTTATCCATTTTGAGGAAGCGCTAATTTTTGGGCTTTTCCATCAGCGCTGGGATTTTCAAATCACCGACAAGCTCCCCTTGTGGAGGGAGCATCGATTTCAGGTACACTTGTGATTTTTTGTGGTTTCTCATATTAGTGCTAGGCTTCCCTTGTGGAGGGAGTGCCGACTGTGTTGATCTTGGGTTAACAAGTGGAGGGCGCGATGAGGAAGGGAAATAGCTACGCGGTCCAGGTGAGATCGACATGATCCATTTCTTCTCAGAAGGGCGACAAGGTCACGGTTTGGTTTTTTTGGTAGAGGGGGCGGTCTAATTTTTTATTAGAAGGTGAGACAACGTGGTCCACTCCTATATAAATCCGTGAAGATCAACGATACCCTGTGTTGTCAAAAGGCACATCGATCTATTGATATGGCGAGAACTCAAAGTGCCAAATTCAAAATTGAGAATTTCAATGGCAAGAACAGTTTTGAGATTTGGAAGGTCAAGATGCACGATTTTCTCATGCAACAAGGCACGAGGAAGACAATTTTGGGAAAATCAAAGAAACTCATGACCATTTCATATGAAGAGTGGGAAGAGATCGATGCGAGATCACTGAGTTCCATACGTCTTTGTTTGGTCATTGATGTTCTATTCAACATTGTTATGAAGAAGATAACATCTGGTTTATGGACGAAGCTGGAAATCTTGTATATGAGGAAATCCTTGATGAACAAGATCTTCCTGAAAAGACAATTGTATAGTTTGTGCATGAAGGAAGGTACGAAAATAGTTGATCATTTAAATATTTTTAATACTCGTTTAGTCTAGTTGACTAGCATGGGAGTGAAATTCGAATATGAAGACAAGGCAATTGCATTGTTGTGTTCTTTGCTCGAGTCATGGGATCACTTTGTTACTTCTATTAGTTTTAGTTCAACAGAAAGTATTGAGTTTGATGTTATTGTTGGGGATTTATTGTCTGAGGAAACAAGGAATAAATCCAATCTATAAACCTCTACATCTGAGGCGATGGTGGTCAGAGGAAGACCTAAAGAAAGAGGACATGTTCAAAGGGATGTCTCTTAGTCAAAGTCGAAGGGAAATAAGAGCAATATTAAGTGTTGGTTTTGTGGAAAATCTGGACACCTGAAGAAGGATTGTTGGAAGAGACAACAAGCCTCCAAAGAAGATCCTCCAAAGGAGATGAAGGAAGCAAACACAACTGAAACAAGTTCAACAACAAGTTCATGCATGGTTGATGAAGTTTTAACAATTGGTATTGTTTCACATTATGATCAACAATGGTTATTAGATTCTGGTGCTTCAAATCACATGTGTCTTCATAAACACTGGTTTATTACTTACCAGTCTATAGATGATGGATTTGTTTACATGGGAAATTATATATCATGTAAATTTGTGGGAATTGGTAGCATTCAAATTAAGATATTTGATGGATCTGTTAAGATACTAACTGATGTGAGACATGTACCTGAGCTAAGGAATAACCTAATCTCTTTGGGATTCTTAGAAACTGGAGGATATAAAAGTATTGTTCAATGTGGAGTTATGAAGGTCTACAAAGGAATCCTACTGGTCATGAAGGCGAAGAAGGTTGGAAACCTATTTTTGTTAGAAGGAAGAATTGAGTCAGATCATGCGACAGTTGTATCTGAGAATGATAGTGATTATGTTCAATTGTAGAATCAATGGTTGGGCCATATGAGTGAAAGAGGATTGAAGGTATTATCTGATCGCAAGTTACTTCCTAGTCTAAAGTCTTTAAAGTTAGATTTTTGCAAGCACTGTATTTATGGAAAACAGAATAGGAAGAAATTTAAAACCGGAAGACACACTAGTGAGGGAATCCTTGACTATATCCATTCTGATGTTTGGGGACCATCCCCTACTATTTCATATTGAGGATCATCATATTTTTTTACTTTTATAGATGATTTCTCTAGGAAGGTTTGGATCTATATGTTGAAGAGAAAGGCTGATGTATTTATTGTTCTTAAGCAGTTTAGAGATTTATTGGAAAAGAGCATTGGTAGGTCCATTAAATGTTTAAGAACTGATAATGGTGGTGAATTTACGTCAATGGAATTTGATAACTATTGCAAAGAGTTTGGGATTGATAGGCATAAAACCACTGCCTATACTCATCAACAAAACAGAGTTGTTGAACACATGAACAAGACTCTTCTAGAGAAAGAAAGGAGTATGTTGAGTAACGCAAACTTGCAGCATGAACTATGGGAAGAAGAAATAACTACAACTTGTTATCTGGTGAATCGATCACCATCAACAAAAATAGAGTGAAAGATTCCTGAGGAGGTATGGATATGTCACCCTTGTAATTATTCTAATCTTAAAGTTTTTGGTTGTGAAGCCTATGCTCTAATTCCAAAACATCAGCATTCTAAATTAGATCCAAAATAAAAAAGGCTTATTTTTGTTGGAAATGGTGATGGTATTAAGGGGTACAGGTTGTGGGATCCTACTACCCACAAGATCACCATTAATAGAGATGTAATATTTGATGAATTATCACTCATCAAATCAGATGTAGATGTTCAAATGAAGCAGGTAGAAGTACCGAAATATAAATAGATTCAATTTGAAACTCGTTCGACTACAGATGAAAGTGAACATGAATATGTTTCTGAATATGTTCATGAAGAGGTTCATACAAAAGAAAACATGGATGATAATGACATTCAACCTATTGTGGATGAGCCACAAAATTCCCTAAGGAGGTCTACATGGGTTAGCGTTCCTCCAAGAAGGTATGATGATTTTGTTTCATCAGTTTATTTAAGTAATAATGATGATGAACCTTCTTTCTATCAGGAATATGTGGAGGGTTCTAATGGTGAAAAATGGAAAGAAGCAATGAAGGATGAAATGAATTCTTTAGTGAAGAATGTTACATAGGACCTGGTAGAACTTCAAAGAAATGAGAAAACTATAGGTTACAAGTGGGTCTACAAGCTGAAGAATGGAGTTGATGATAAGGTAGAAAGGTATAAATAAAGGCTAGTTGAGAAAGGATATTCTCAGAAAGAAGGTATTGAATTTCATGATATTTTTTCACCAGTTATTAAGATTGTTTCAATTCGAATTGTGTTAGCATTAGTTACGTCACTTGATTTGGATTTGGAGTAGCTATATGTTAAGACTTATTTCTTACATGGATATTTGGATGAGGAGATTTACATGGAACAAGCTGAAGGGTTCGTTCATAATCACAACAAGAAATTTGTTTGCAGGCTCAAGAAATCATTGTATGGTTTGAGGCAGTCGCCCAGACAATGGTACAATAAATTTGACTCTTTCATGATGAGCCAGAATTATACAAGGAGTGAGTATGATCATTGTGTTTAATTTAAGAAATTGAATAATGGCATATTCATTATCTTAGTATTGTGTGTTGACAATATGATTTTAGTAATAAAAAGCATAACTGAGATCAACAGGTTAAAGGCTCAAATGGCTAGGACGTTTGATATGAAAGATCTAGGAGCAACAAAGTAGATTTTGGGCATGGAGATATTCAGAGACAAGAAGAATGGTAGGCTTTGGTTGTCACAAAAAAATTGTGTCGAGAAAATACTTTTGAGGTTTGGAATGAACAGTGTGAAACTAGTTTCTATACCTTTCGCTTCCCATTTTAAGCTTTCTTCAAGTTTATGTCCTAGTACAAAAGAAGAAAATGAACATATGTCTCGAATACCATATGCTAATACAGTAGGAAGTTTAATGTATGTGATGGCAAGTACAAGACCAACCATTTCACATGTAGTTGGGGTTGTTAGCAGATATATGGAAAATCTAGGTAAAGAGCATTGGGCAGCAGTGAAATGGGTGCTTCGGTATCTGAGGGGCACAAGTGATTATTGTATCACCTATAACGATGGTTGTGAGTTAGTTTGTGGATATGTTGATTCTGATTTTGCAGGTGATCTGGACAAAATGAGGTCAACTTCAAGATATGTCTTTACTCTTGCAGGTGGAGCTATTAGTTGGATGTCAAAGCTATAGAGCATTGTTTCTTTATCCACTACAGAATCAAAATACATAGTTGCTTCACATGCTTGCAAAGAGGCAGTTTGGTTAAAAGGTTTGTTTGGTGAGTTTGGAAGGATGCAAGACAAAGTAAAGGTACTTTGTGATAGTCAAAGTGCTATTCACTTAGCCAAGAATCCAGCCTACCACAGTAAAACTAAACATATTCCTATTAAGTACCATTTTGTAAGACATGTCATCGATGAAGGTGGAGTTTCTCTTGAAAAATTTCATACAAAAGAGAACTGTGAAAACATGTTCACAAAATCAGTACTTTTAGAGAATCTATGATGGTTCTTGGCTTCTCTTGGCTTGCAGAAAAGGTGATGCACAAAAGAAGGAGTAAGGTATCATATTAATTGTTGTCAAGGTGGAGATTGTTGGAATTTGGTGACAACAAATTCCTCCACAATTGGATTTTAGATCCTATTATTGAGTGTTGGTTGTAACTAATTAGACTAAGTTAGAATATGGATATGAGCGCATTCAATAATTAGTTTCTTATGTAAATTTATATAAATTCATATATTCTTGTAGAGGCTAGGAAAGAGATGAGTAGAGTGAGTCTGCTGTAATTTCTCACGAAAAATAAGAGAATTGATACCTTCTTGGTGGACGTAGCCCAACGTTTGGGTGAACCATGATAATCTTTGTGTTCATCATTTAATGTCTGGCATAATGATTTGTTGTTTATGTATTTTTCACTGCATATTAGCTCGTTAATGGTGGTTGTAGGGTCAATGGACATATCATGAAGGAAGATATTATGTTAGTATTAAGGCTATAAAATAAGGGTGATAATTCCTACCTCCTTTTGGTTTAGCCAATCAAGAGGTTGAAAAGTTTACTTTAGGAACATACATTTATTCATGTCAACGCAATGGAGAAAGTTGAATGCACCGACACTGGTTGTATCGACGAGGGAAACTTTTCCTCCACTGACACAACCTATGTCAGTGAGCCTAGGAAGTCTAAAAACTTAAGTAAAATTCTTGGAAAAGGCTCAATCAATGACCATAAATTTAACTTGGATTATTTAGCATGATAAAAGGGTCTTGAAATAGTAAAAATAAGGGTCCCTATTTATTGGTAAAAATTGGTTGTATAAGCAAGAAAACAAGAAAAAAGGAAAGTTGTTGGTTCCAGAACAACATAACCTAAAGGTATGATGTTCACATATACCATTGTTTTGAGTCCATTCATGACTATTGGGAAATATTCAACCAACTCATTTATTTTCCTCCTAACCCCTGTGGCTAACTGAACTAACCAATATTTCTTATGCTTACTCCTTTGTAAGTGAAATATTTCAACAATGTTAGAGTTTGTGTAACTATGGCTAGCTCTAGAATCAATTAAAATTGTTATTGGATGGTTATCAATATTACCTTCCACTTCAATCATGGGGGATTGATACTCTACTTTATTGTTGTCCAAGGCTACATAAATCCTTGACAGGCTTCCTCCCATGTCTTCCACTGTTTCATCCTCCTAGATATTTTGTACAATCATCATTCTTTCACAGTCCCTATATAAGTGATTTCCCTCACATCCCTAACACTGTACAAATTGCTTCCTTGGCCTTTTCCCAAATGAATATGCCATTATGGGATCATTTTGGGTTGAATGTCCTTGTCGATTTGTTTGTGAGTTGTTCTTGAAAAAGGGTTGATTAAAACCTTTATGCCTTTGATCCCTCTTTCCTTTCATCTTGTCATTCCAATCTTTTTGGAAATCTGGCCTCCCTCTGCTCTACTCATAAAGATACTTTTCTCTTCTTATGGTCTCCTCCAAAGTCTTGGGGTTATCATAGTGTATATTTTCAATGTAGAAGGAAGGTAACCCACTCAGAAACCTTTGTATTTATACCTTCTCATCCTTTGTGAAGCCTACATACTTCAACAACTCAAATAACCTCTTCTCATATTTATCCATTGTCATGCTTCCCAATTTGAGTTCAAAAAAATCTTTCATCTTCCTTTCATAGTAATGTTATTAAAAATATTTCTCCTAGAAATATCCCTTGAACTACCTCCATGAGGCCTTCCTTTCATCAAGGTGTTTGGCTTGCTTAAGCTGATCCTATCACATGGTTGTCTTTCCTTGCAAGTGGTAGGTTATGATTCTTGTTTCTACACTTGAGGGATAGTCATGTAACTAAAAATATTTCTTCATTTCAAACCACCAAGCCTCAACCTCTTCTCCCTTTCTCTGCTCACCATTGAAAGTTGGTAGCTTGATTTTCCTGATTTCACCTTGCAATATGTCTTGCTCAGGCCTTCTCCTTTGTATCCTGATAGGAGAGACACTTGGGTTGCTCCTTAGCATTGAACTTGCATTAGATATCCTAGTGGATTTATCTAGGGAATGGTGGTGTCTTCTCATTCTCCTTAACTTCCTGTCATTCCCATGCTCATCCCTTCTTCTATGGGATCTGGATGTTGTCACATGTCTAACACTATCCACTTACTTTGTGTCAGAGACTTTATTGGATTTCCTATGAAACATATTGAGACTTTGTAGTATCTCCTCCAAAGCTTTCATAATCTTCTCATTATTTTCCTTATATCTCTGCACCTTTTATGCATGATTCTCATAGTTACATTCTCATGCTTGCCTCTTCTTCCATTAGACTTAGTATCAACATTTCCCATGTTGACATGTAGACCTATGACCTCCTCCTCATGGCTGTAAGATCTTTGGACATATTCCATGATTGTGGTTCTCATTCAGGAACCAAAACACCCTCTTGAACCTCTTAATTGTTCAAGAGTATGTGCATGTAATAAATTTTCTATTAGAAAAAAAATGATTCATACATAGTTCTGGAAAAATAATAAATAAATTCTCTTCTCTTTAATGGCCACCATTCATTTTCTTCCGAGTTGACTATAAAATTTACTACTTATATCGATTTTATGGGTTTCTAGATGGAGTCTCTTCCTCATGACCTTTCCAATGACTATTTTTTTTCCCAATTATGAGTTCTGGGCTAACATTTATGGCCAATTGAGTATTGCCACTTTACCCCTCTTATGCACCTTCTCCCAAATGCAAAATAATCTCAAACACCAACTTTGGCCACCTACATAGGTAAATCTATTAGGAACCAAGGAAAATTTTGTATGAGACACATATAAGTTGACACTGAATTGTCAACAACTTTCATATTGTCAAACCAATGCTCCATTCAGAAACTGCATCAATCTAGAAATGGAAACTTTGTCCTCTTTTACCCCTTTTCCAGACTTGGAATTTTTAGTCAAATTAACTATCTCCCAAATTGTGCACTTTTGGAAAAACTTCACTAAACCAAAATTTTCAGGCTTGATGAGTATACAAAATGTTGAGTAAATAAAAGTTTCCATATTTTACATCTGGGGACCCTTTTCTTCCTTTGAAAAACCCAAAAATCCCCCCAAAATGGCCTAGAATAGTGGATTTTGGCATGTTTCAGCATTCCCATTCCAAACCTCTTAGATTTTAGGCAATTCCTTCATTGGGTATTTTCATGTCTTCTTTTGGAACTCTCTCTAAAAATTTCATCTTAATCTAGATCTCTATCACTAAACTGGACCTAGATCTTTAAAAACCATTGTTTTGAACTTTCTGGAAAATTCAAGAAAAAATGGCTAATGGCCCTCGCTAACACTTTTATATATCTCCTCATTGCAGACAAAACCCAAAAATTTAATCTCAACCTAATTTATTATGTTCTAGTTATGGCCAAAATAAGAAAATGGCTCCAAACCTTTTTTTTTCCTGAAATTATAGGACAATTTTTAGAAATTATAAGAAAATTACGAGTATTTTCATGTCTTCTTTTGGAACTCTCTCTAAAAATGTCATCTTAATCTGGATCTCTATCACTGAACTGGACCTAGATCTTTAAAAACCATTGTTTTGAACTTTCTAGAAAATTCAAGCAAAAATGGCTAGTGGTCCTCACCGACACTTTTATATATCTCCTCACTGTGAAAAAAACTCATAAATTTAATCTCAACCAGAGTTATTATTCTCTGGTTATCGCCAAAATAAGAAAATGACTCCAAACTTATTTTTATTTTTTTCTGAAATTATAGGACAATTTTGCCTATGTGGTATCTTTGTTGACCTGGTTACTGATGTGGACTTCTGGGCCACATGGCACCCTGGGGTGAAGCCATGTCACCCTCTTGGACACCCTAGCCATGCCCCATCAACCTTATTTTCCCTCCTCCTTCTCTCTCTCTCTCCTCTTTCCTTCCCCTTTTACTTATTCTTTATCCCACTTTACCTTTATTTTCATTTTATAAATAATAAAATAATTTTATTTGTGGACCCATCCATATGGGCTACCACATGGCACAACCAAAATGACCCATGTATTTTGTGGGTCCCATATCACCGACCAATAATCCACCTGGTGCCTATACATAGTTTGTGGGGATGGTCAGGTCCCATCCCACACCCTTTTCCCTCAACACACAAACTTGCATGCTCGTAGATCTAATGGTGGATATGATCGGAAGATTGACGACTGTGGTTGATATCACATCGTCAAATTTCTTGATATTTATCGACCCTCTGCGATGTGATACCACAAACCACCCAGGGATACATGGTGGTCCCCCATTGGTCTTGCATCCCCAACAATTGTTTTCAAAGTTGTTCATTAACCATGCAATACCACTTATGTTATCAGTATATACCATGGCCCTTCGCCCCACCACGGTCGTCTGCCACCTTGCCACTGAGGCCTGCCACCATGGTATTCCACATCACCACTTCCATGTCACATGACATGTGGCCTCCATGTCACTCCTAATGTCATGTACAAAAATCCCCAAATTTTCCAAAATTCTGAATTTTTTTAAAATTCCTAAATTGGAAATTTCTTCCTCGACTGGCATGGGAGCTATGTATTTTGATTCCTAGGGAAACATTCATCCCTTTTCATGTCAATTTGTCCAGTGCACCAAAAATTTGACACTCTGCATTGAATTTTCAATGAATTTCACTGTAGAAATTGGGGATTTTGCCCAATTTCTCTCAATCTCACCACGAATACTATGTAATTTCCAAAATTCGACCAATTGCAAGCCCAAACATACGCATTCAAAGATTAAAATTGGGAATTTTTTATCCTTGAATTCAAATTTCCCAAAATTACAAGCAGTTTCCCCATAATATTTCCTAGAAAAATTTGGCAAACACATTGTAGGCATCCTTTGAAATTTAAATCTGCAATTCTAGCTTCTACATGTTGTTTTTGTCCCATCCAGACTTGGTGTTGAACTTGTAGCTTTGATATCAATCTGTAATGTTCCCCAACTTAACCGAGGAACATTACTTGTGGAAATACACATAATTCAAAAATTTTCTGCTCATTAAATTCCTGTCGCTTACCAACTATGAATTATACTCGGATTTAACCATTTTTAGATACCCATAACTATATACTACTACAACATGATGAAATTACACGAATACAACAAATAACCTCATCTACAACAACATATTATTCATTCCCATTCACAAAGTAAAATGCACAACAATTAAACTCATAAATTAACTTAGAAAATAGATAAACACTTATATTTTAAAATAGTTGTGCAACCAGCTACTTGGGATGGATGTTCCACCCAACTATAGAATTGATTTTTGATATCTCAAAATCAAGTCACCCCTGTGTTGAGGCTAGGAATTTGCAAGAAATGGGTGTCTCTCATTGTCCACTCACAAATCATTTATCCCTCAACCCACTCATATTCTTCTACAACTATCATGATTTCCACTGGCTCTCTTCCTCTTTCCTTGCCCAACCCAAGTAATTTTACCCTTCACTGCTCTAAGTCCATTGAGTTGGACCATTCGTTTATCCATATCTCTCTGACACATGTAACTAGGAATCTCACTACTGGGAACTCAAAGGAACTCACTACTAGGAAAACAACAGAATCACTTATTGTTACAGTGCAACTCACAAAGGAGTTCACTTTTCAGGCCTGACAACCTAACTCTTCAGTATTTAACTCCAAAAATGATCCATAATTTTCCCTCCATATTAGCTCCATCTCTAATGCTCTTTTTTCCCTGTTCTTTGCTTGTTGTTCATGCAAAACATATATGTGAAAAATTTCCTATTCTCCCCATACAAATTTCCTCTCTTTTCCCCAAGTAAATTGAATTCTCACTCTTCCTAATGTTGATTGTACTTTAACACCATGCTCCCAATAACTATGGGATGTGAATTTTACACCCACCCTCTTACATGAGTTTAATGATTGGGCTCTCATACACTCAACCAGAAAATAGAAGGTTTTCCCCAATGATAAAAAAAATTCAGAAAAGTGGGTTTGAATTAAACCCATAAATAATTTCCCCCTTGGAACCCACTTAAACACTCCCTTCTCTTGTGTAAAACTAAACCCCCATCTCTGTCCATGTCCCCTATCAAATGACATCACATTTTATTTACTAAAATTCAGAAATACAATTCACATATTACATTGTTTGGTCATAACCACATTCATATCTACATTATGCATTAATTAAATTGGGTATTATAGTGGGGATGTTACATCCCAACCTATCCTTCCTGACTTTTACTCTATTCCTATTTCCTTCTTTTAAGGTGTCTTGTTGACGAAGTCAACTTTGATTATGATTGACTATGTAAATTACATATCTATCAAGTTACCTTTTACATAAAAATATGACTTTATGAATTATACATTCAAATTTAGATTACAAGCCTCCCTTAGACAAAAACCTTTATTATGGAGTGTGATGCCTCAAGCCATGGCATTGATGTAGTTTTAATGCAAGAAGGAGGGTCCCTTGCCTTTGAGAATATCTATCTTAAATGAAAGAACTTACTCAAACCCATTTGTGAAAAAGAAATGTTGGCCATATTACATGCAGTTAAGAAATGACACCCTTACCTAATAGGAAGACACTTCAAAGTAAAAAACGATCATGATATAAGTTTGAACTACTTCTTGGAACAATTATTATGTTGAGAAGAGAATCAAAAATGGGTTACAAAGATGCTAGGTTATGAATTTTAAATTATCTACAAAAATGGAAAACAAAATATCGTGGAAGATGCAATTTCAAGGAAAGAAGAAGACATAGAGGGTTTATTGTGTGATGTTTCCATTTTGCAATTTGACTGGGTGGAAGAAGCAAGAATAAAATGAAATAAATATGAGAAGGTATGCAATATCATTCAATAAATACAAGAGGATCCAAGTGCATTACATAATTTTTTGTCGAAAAATGGATTATTGTGGTATAAATATCACCTATATTTATGTAAGAATTACCTACTCAAACAAAATGTCCTTTTGTAATTGCACACTTCTCCTATAGGAGGACATTCATGGTTCTTGAAAAATTACAACATGGTCAAGAAGTATTTTTTCTAGGAAGTTCTTAAAACCGATGCTCAAAATTTCATGGTTGAATGTGTGTTCTACCAATAGAATGAGGGAGAAAAAATCAAGACCTCAGGTCTCCTACAACCATTATCCATGCCAAGTCAACATTGGGAAGAGTTTTCAGTGGATTTTATTTAAGGTATACCCAAGTTCGAAGGAAATAATGTTTTCATGGTAGTGGTGGATCAACTCACAAAGTATGCCTATGTTTTCTCTTTGTCTCATCATTTTAAAGCAAGTATAGTAGCCATAACTTTCTTGGAAATAGTTAAGAAGCTACATGGATTCCCCAAGATTATTGTAAGTGATAGAGATCCAATTTTCAATGGAAAATTTTGGACCGAATTATTTTCTTGTTTGGGTACTCAATTGGCTTATAGCTCCTCTTATCATCCTCAATCTGATGGAAATATGAGATTATGAATAAATTTCTAGAAGGGTAACTTCATTTCTTTGCATTTTATAAAAAAACTTAATCGGTCAAGTGGTTTCACTTGGAAGAATGGTGGTACAACATGTTCTTCCCTACATCATAATTTTTTTTTCCAATTTACGAAACTTTATTGATATCATCCTCCATCCATCACATCACCATTGAGAGGGGAAGATAAGGTTCAAGAAGTGGAGGACCACATAGAGCACCAACCAGATGTTTTCAAACTATGGAAGGAGAACTTGGTTACAACACAAAGTAGGATGAAACAACAAGAAGATCAACATCATAGAAAAAGGGAATTTGAAGTGGGGGATTAGGTATTTTTGAGGCTACAACCATACAAAAGAATGTCCATAAAGAAACAAAAGAAGGACAATAAATTGGCGCCCAAGTACTATGGTCCCTACAGGTGTTGTATAGGATTGGAATATGGCTTGCAAATTGGAGTTGCCTCCATATTCATGTGTACATATAGTCTTCCATGTTTCTTGATTAAACAGAGTAATTGACGGTGAGATTCCAGTTCAAACTATTTTACTAGAGATTAATAAAGAAGGGAAAATCATACTAGAACCAGAAACAATCCTTGAAATCAAGATTAAGAAACTACAAAATTGAGCAATTACTAAGTACCTCATAAAGTGGAAGAACCTACTAGTAGAAGAGGTGACATGGGAATATGAGTTCTTCATGTAGAAACATATGCAACTAATCAAGTGTTGATGAAAACACTTGTTTGAAGGGGAGGGGCATGTTAATCTCTAGACAAAGCCCCATTTTAAGAATAAATCCCCATGTTGAGCATAGAGCCCCATGTTGAGCCATTGATATATTGAGTTAATATTACATTGATAATGTTATATTAGTGTTGTCAGCTATCTACACTTTAATTTAAATTGTACCCTTTGTCTCCTATATATACCAAGGAGACCTATCCTTAGGATCATCTCATATTTTACATTTTCTCTATTGTAACAGGAGGTTTCTCCCTCAAAGAGGATTCACATTAATTATTCTCTATTTCTCAAGGCATGGAGTTACTTCTCTCTCTTTTTATGCTATTTTGTTTGTTTGGTGCATAACAAAAATCATCATAAGTGAAATTTGGGTGTGTTCCTTCCATACGTCTTTTTCTCTTTTTCAACATTAGTGTTTCTAGATCACTAAAGGAATCTTCTGTAAATGAACCATGTGATTGTTAGTTTACTTTCCTTTTCTAATTTGCTGGTAAAACTTGATTTGAAACCTAAGTGAAATACCCAATAGTCTACAAATATATGTTAACATAGTCAATATCTAAAACCTTAATTAGCCTAGTGGTTTCTCCCCCTTTTATCTTCTCTTTCCTCACCCTAGGTTTTCTTGTTTTTGATGCAAGATCATCGCCTTCAAATTCAAAATGAAAGCGTGGAGGCAAAGGAACGACATCTCAACAATGACATAATTTCAAATCAGAAATTAACTCGGAATTAAATTGAGTTGTTGAGATATTTTGTAAACAACATTTTAAAAATGTAACTTGTTTGTAAAGTCGTGAAGGACTATAAGGGATTGCAGATATTGAGTGTTTACTCTTATTTGGAAATAACTGTTAGTTATTGTAATAGAACAGAGTAGGTAACCACTAAGAGTTTGATAGGATAGGTTGCAGACAGGACGAGGGAGCTCGTGGAGCTAGTCCTTAGATAGTTTTCATTGTTGCATTGTAATGAGATAGACATAATAGAAAGAATTAGATAGAGGCCAGAGAGACCAGTAGAACAAAGTAGAGTAGAATAAACATTATGTAATTTGTTTTCATGAAGGAATAGAACAGACATAATTGTCCCAAATCCTTGGACTATGTTCATTTGATCTATGAATGAATGAATTTTATATTATGTGTGTGTGATTTATTCCATTTTCGTTCATGCATGATTGTTCGAGAAGCATTAGTATGAAGTTGTGACGAATCTGGATGAGTTTCAATTGTTTCTCTTCTGACACTCATATGCAATGTGTGCATTTCGAATGCAAGTAGTGCATCGACCCAGTCTCGGAGTGACACAGATAATTTCAGAGAGAATAAAGGAAACTTAGACCATGTGCAAGGTTTTCATAGCATCAAGAAGTGACCAAGCATCGAAGAACCCAGAAAAGAGAACGTCAGGTGGGCAAGAAGAATTTATTTTCAAGAAATCCTTCAAGCTGAGTTATCGAAATCCTAATAATGCAAGGTGTGCGTGGGAAATTGAAAATCCTTTTAAGGATAAATCTCATAAGGGATAACACTTTTCATAAGTGTTAATGAGATCCAAGAGTCGGACTCATAGGAAGAGAAAAGGTTTTAAACCTTTGAAAACTTAGAAAATATTCTAAGTCACAGAGAGATCAGAAGCTCGGGAGGAGGAGCGATAGTGGTCGTTGGATCACAATGCAATGGATAAACAACCATCTGATCAGAGTAAGGTGCATGAGTCTTAGTGCTTCACACACTCAGGAGGGAGAATACACCAAGGGTTGAGAACTGAGATTTTTGAAGCCTAAAGAGACAGAAACCCAAAGTAAAATCTCAGCCATCCAATCATAGGATTTCCAAAGTGGATTTGA
>ML871412.1:0-10039 GCA_009831015.1 Picea engelmannii
TCTGCTCAGGTGTAGAAAGGTACTACAAGTATACAATTTTCCTCTGCATCATATCTCTGACATAAGAATATTTCATCTTGTTGTGTTTCAATCCATTAGGAAACATTGGGTTCCTTAAGGAGATTTATTCATGGCTCTTGATTAGGATCCATCTCGTGGTCAAGTAAATCTGGTAGAAGTTTTTGTGAAGCCACTTTGCTTCGCTCAGTCACTGCTATATGCTCTGTCTTTGTGGTACTCAAGACCACAGAGTTTTGTTTCTTGCTACATTTAAGAAACCATGGCAATCTTCATAGTAGAACATCAATCAGATATGTTCTTTTGGTCCACTGTACTTTCTGCTCAATTTGAATCGTCATGTCCGGCAAGCTTAAGTTCATACTGGAGGCATATCTCAGGCCATATCCAACTGTGCCTCGTAAATACATGATTTGCTATCGTCTAGTGAGTCTGTCTCGGTTTGACTCATGAAATGACTAGGCCCATTCATTGTATGGCATGAGTCAATTCTAGTGTTAGCCAGATACATCAGTGATCCAAACAACTGTGGATTAGTCTCATTTGTATTGTTGTTGGTCTTCTCCTTTCGATCCATCACGGTGGATTTTCATTCTGTCATACTTTGTTTTTGTCTCAAGAAATTTGTGCATCATATTTTAGAATTTTCATCTTGATTTTTAGAAGTCAATGGTTACTTCTATCCAACGACATGGCTTTCTGAATAAGCCATCAAATCAGGCTCTTATTACCTTAGTGTAATGAGATAGGTTTGGATCAGTAACACCTTTGTTTGGAATCCAAACTCAACAAGAATCTATCTATTTGATATAGCTTCCATCTCATGGATGATAGTACGGAAGGAAGTGTATCACGTTTACTAGATCAAGTGTCTTATCATAGACAACTCCCTTTGTTTGTGAGAAACCTCTGGTTGTAGATCTTGTCTTGTATTTCTTGACACTTTCATTAGCTGCATGCTTGATCATATAGATCTACAGATTTTCCTTTCTGATCACTGAGTAATATCTTTATGCATCATTTTTTAAGATATATTGGTATTCTTCTGTTATGGCATTTTGCCATATGGGTTCTCTCGTTGCTTCTCTAAGAAGGGAAGTCTTAGCATCAATGAAGTGGCTCATGACTGAAGGACAGTTTGAGAAACTCTTTTGCTTTCTTGGAATGTGCCTTGAGAAGCTTGTATGTTTCTCTTCCTCTTGTTGAGTGGGTCTAGAAAGGCCTTTTAGACCTTACTGCAATATTTTTGGATATGTATCGGCTGAAACAATTGGATCATCTTGAGTAAGGTATGTCTCCCTCTGAACTGTTGAAGGGGGAGAAGGTATTTGTTTTACTGTTAATCTTTATTTGTGATTCTCTGAATCTTTGAAGGAGCATCTCTTCTTTAAGAACAACATTTATGCTTGTTCTTATATAATAAACAACTTAAATATGGTTTGGACTCCCGTACCAAGGATAATGATCGAAGTCTTTTGAGAGCTCTTATACTAGGAACAATGTCCTTCATTTATTGAAAACATATAATCAACTATAAAATTATAGATCAAAAGATTTACCTAGCTGTAGTCATGTATTTTAGAGGAAGTACTTCTCTCTCTTCTCTTCATTTTCTTGAGGTGGATCTGGATCAATGTCAGCAGTGGTAGCATATTGTTTTCCCTTCTTTCTGGTTGGACAATTTCTAACAATGTGTCCATACTTGTCACATCTGAAACAATGAAATTTTGAAACATCTCTTCTTTGATATCCTGGATTGGATGAAAACTTTTCTTCTTTAAATGTTTGCCTGAAGTTTCTTTTGAATTTTCCTCCCTTCCTTGTATGAAGTGCAAGAGCATGATTTTCTTCTGGGGAATCTTCCACTTCTCTATTTCTAAGTCTAAGCTCTTCTTGAGTACAATCTGACCATAGGCGCTCAAAAGTTGGTAGAGCTTCTCTTCCACTGATACTTTGAATGAAAGGCTCCCATGATTTTGGAAGATTCTGGAGAGTGTTAAAACAAGTTCTCTATCAGACATGATTTCTCCAATAGTCTCTAGTTGTTCTTTAATCTCTGATAACTTCATGAAGAAGAGTGCAACCGTGTCATCTTTCGTCATCTTGGTACTTTGAAGTTGGCTCTTCAAGGTAAGAGCTCTGAGAGTGTTTTCACTTCCAAACATTCCTTTCAAGGTTTTATACATATCATAGGTTGACTTCAGATTGGCAATATGGGGCAAGAGGTGATCTCTTACTGAGTAGATGATTATTTTCCTTACTCTGACATCATCTTCTTTTCTTATCTTCTTCTCCATATTAGTGGTTGTGTCTGGTAGAGTTTTAGTTGTTGCATCCAAGAGGTCTTCTTCTTCAAGGGTGACTAGAAGATTTGATTTTCAGGGGCTGAATTTGCTTGCTCCATCAAGTCTATCTTTCACTGATGTTTTGTTCTTCATTTGATTTGTTTCTTGAATCCTTGCAAACTGGATTATATTGGACTTATGACTGCCAACAATTGATTTGATAATATTACAGAAATGCTTGTTGATTCAGGAAAAACGTTTCTTCAGAAAACAATAATTAATATTCTGCAAGAAATTTCAGCACCCTAGAAACCCTAGGGCCAAAAATCAAAATTTCTTGGAATTTCGTTTTGAGAGCTTATGAAGATGCGCAAGAGGCCATACTCTTCTATGTTGAAAGTAGCCCCAGCGTCCAAGTTTTAAGGGGCTAAAACACCCAAAAGAAGAGGGTCGTACGGTTCTGCAGGAGAGGCAAGATGACTGGTAAAGGGTGAGACTTGGTAGATGCTTGTGCAATGGGTTCTTTCAAGACCTATGCTCTGATACCATGTTGATTTTTCATAAGCATTAGGTTAAGCATGAAGTTCATTCCATTTCATCATTTAACCATAACCATAAATGTTGCAGCAACCAAGATCACAAGAAGAAGCACCATGCACAAGAACACAAAATGTATCCTGGAAAACCCTTCTCAACAAGGGAAGAAAACCCAACCAAATCCTTTGCTATAATCTTCAAGAGAAAGACCTTTACCAACAAGAAATACCTAGCACACAAGAGGGTGCACAAAACCCTAGAACTCTAGCAGTCAAGAGAGGTGCGAACCTTTTGCCAAAGAAGTGTACTTGCTGAAATTTCCAAACTCACAAGGATATGATTCTACAATGAAGAATCATCTCTTACTTATATTAGACTTTGTCCAATCAACAAAGGCGTCTATTGGCTCAACAGGGCCGACCTCTCTAAGTCACTATATAATTTATTATTATTATTATAATAATTAATATTAATATTAATATTAATTATCTTTTACATTTATTATTAAACATATTAAGGTGGGGCCAACCTGTACCCTTTACATAACAATTAGGGTTACAGGTAGGTCTGACTCTTGAACAGTATATAGCAAAGGATCTGATACACCCACTAGTGCTCATCCACTAGGGGCACATCCATAGGGATGTCATAGCTCTAATTCACTGCATTACACAGAAGAACCAGGTCTTCACACGTTCACCTGTGCTCGTTCACAGGAACGTCCACTCTACAGATCTGCTTTCCACTGCCACCGACAGGAAAATCATCTTGAGTCTTCTCGTCAACTCTGCTGCTCAGAGGAGGCTATCACATCATCTTCATTTCTGCTCACATGACGATGTGCCCAACACTTTTGGGATTTCACACGTTCACCTTGTTCTCAGCCACAGGCACGTCCTAACTCAACAGATCGCTTTTCCACCGAATAATCATCTGGAGTTCTTCTCACTCTCTGAATGGAGGAGGTCATCTCTACATTCCTAACTCTGTCTCAGGCAAGAACCACGTACCCTTCTTAGGGGCTTTCTCTCAGGTTTGTAAGCTGAGGGAAAGACTCACATAGTTTCTATGTTCCACATCTCACAGGTTTGTAAAATGGAAGATGTCTCCCATAGCTGCATTCATCAACACTTCTACAACCTTGAAACTAGCGCCCAAGAGAGGTGCGCACTTCAGCCTTAAAGGTAGGTCTGAAATTTCCAAATGACAAGTGAAGTGTCTGTTTCCTCAATGGGGAAATCCCCTTTATTTATACAAGACCAGACACAGCAATAGGTTTGTCTATTGGCACAACAGGGCTGACCTCAATAACTCAGAAATATAATTATTTATTACAATAAACATTAATTATCTTTCACATATGGTGGGGCGGACTTGTACCCTTTACATCATAATTAGGGTTACAAGTAAATCTTACATTTAGACAATATAGCAAGGGATTCACACGTCCACTAGTGCTCAACCACTAGGGACACGTCCACCTGTGCTCAGCCACAGGGACGCCATACTCAACAGATCTCTATCTCAACTGAATCCATAGAAGAATCATCTAGAGTATCATCTCAAGCCTGACTCAAATGAGTCCTCAGTAGTACAAAGGCAGAAGACCACATCGACTCAACTCTCACACAGAGGAGAACGATACACCCATCACATGGGTACAGCCAACACCGAGGCACGACTCAACTCAATCCAGAGGAGAACGATACACCCCATCACATGGGCACACCCAACACTAGGCTCTCTCACAGGTCGACTCAACTCAGTCACAGAGGAGAATGTATCCTGGAGAATGTCACACGACACTGCAATCATCAACACTCCCTCTCAGCTAGGGAGGCATTCTCCACCAGGCCAAGTCTCTCACCGAAGTACTCGAACTTCGTCCTGGCTATTGAAATATTGTAACTGCAAAGAGTATTCTATTTATTATTGAGTTATTATTCATTAGATCAATCCCCTTTTGTGGATTGATCATGTCAGGCATTGTAATTGACCAAATCTCCTTTGTGGATTGGTCAAACCCTAAATATATTGTGTAAATTAAGAAGTCATCCCCCAGGCTAATTAAAGTGGTTTTAACCACTAAAAAGACAAGTCGGCCCTGCCCAGTGAAGAGACACCTTTCCAGCACCTACCAGTTTGTATAAATAAAGGAAGACAGCACCTCATTTGTTCACTCACTCATTCGCTCACTCAGTGCGCAAGTTTGGTAGCTGCAGTTGGGAGAAGAAGGAAGAGAGAGGCGCATTGCTCAGTGGAGGATATTCTCTAATGTTTGGTTTATTGTCTTGGCATTGTATTGGCTATCTATATTAAGGAAGTTTTTGTTGGGTTTTCTCCCCCATGAGGGTTTCCCGGGATAAATGTTGTGTATCTTGTGATTGTGTTTCTCTCAGTGATCCTATCTATGCTATGGTTATCTAGTAAATTAAAAAGAAACCTAATAATAGCTTAAACCTTAACATTAGCAAGCAATTTGGTGAAGATATGTGCAATCTGCTCATGTGTAGAAAGGTATTGCACGTGTATTGCTTTCCTCTGCACCATGTCTCTGATATAATGGTATTTGATCTCAATGTGTTTCGATTTATTGTGAAACACAGGATTCTCAGAGAGCTTCACACAGCTTTGGTTATCACAGTGAATAATGGTAGAATCCATCTCAGGATCAAATAAATCTGTAAGGAGTTTGCGAAGCCACA
Organism: Picea engelmannii; assembly: GCA_009831015.1. Lineage (NCBI taxonomy): Eukaryota > Viridiplantae > Streptophyta > Pinopsida > Pinales > Pinaceae > Picea > Picea engelmannii. The sequence goes on from ML871412.1 coordinate 5,546, forward strand.
CTCAACGTTATATACTCTGCTTCTGTGGTACTCAAATCCACAGAGCTCTGTTTCCTATTGCACAAGGAAACCATGGCAGACCCCAAGGTAAAACAACAACCAGATGTGCTCTTTCGGTCCACTGCACTCCCTTCCCAATCTGCATCGACATATCCCTGCAATCTCATGTCTACACTGGAGGCATATCTCAGGCCATATCCAATTGTGCCTCGTAGATCTCTCAATACATGCTTCGCTGCTATCCAGTGAGTTTGTCTCGAATGACTCATGAACTGACTGAATACGTTCACTGCATAGCATATATCAGGTCTAGTTTTAACCAAATACATCAATGATCCAATCAATTGTCGGTATAGATGTGGATCAATCTCGCCTGAATCAGTAGAAGCCTCGTTCATTTTCTTCAGATCCATCACCATCGGTGTAGGCATGGATTTGAAGTCTGTCATACTAAACTTCTTCAATATCTCCACTGTATATTTTCCTTGACTCAAGAAAATCTCATCAGTCCTCTGCCATACTTCTAGTCCCAAGAAGTAGTGCATCATACCTAGATCCTTCATCTCGAATTCAGAAGTCAATGCACGCTTGCATTCAGCAATAAGTCTTTCTGAACCGGTGAGGAATAAGTCATCAACGTACAGGACCAAGATCAGGCACTCGTCACCAACAATATGATAATACAGGTTTGGATCAGCAACACTCTTGTTGAAGCCCTAACTCATCAAGAATCCATCCATCTTCTCGTACCAAGCACGAGGTGCCTGCTTTAGTCCATACAGGGCTTTCTTCAACCTGCACACATGAGATTTCTCCTCATGAATCACGAATCCCTCTCGCTGCTCAATGTAAACCTCTTCCTCAATTTCACCATTGAGAAAGGTTGTCTTTACATCCATCTGATGTAGCTTCCATCCCATGGATGCAGCTAGTGCAATGAAAGTACGGATGGAAGTATATCGGGCTACTAGAACAAATGTCTCCTCATAATCAATTCCCTCCACCTATGAGAATCCTCTGGCCACAAATCTTGCTTTGTACTTCTCGACACTTCCATCAGTTGCATGCTTGATCTTATAGATCCACTTGGAAGTCACTACAGACTTCCCTTCTAGTCTCGGAACAATATCCCATACATCATTCTTCATGATGGATTGATACTCTTCTGTCATGGCATCTTGCCATACCTACTGACCTGTTGCTTCTCCATGACAAGAAGACTCAGTATCAATGATGTGGCTCATGGCTGAAACATAGGTCGAAAATCTTTGTGGTCTCTTACTCTCTCGGAATGTGCCTCGAGGAGCTGCATGTCCCTCTGCCTCCTGCAAAGTTTTTCAAGCCCAGGCAGGCCTTTTATGGCCTACTACAATGTCTCTGGGATTATCAACTGGAGCAACTGGATCAATTAGATCAGCTAGATCGATTGGATCAATGGTTGTCTCCCTCTGAACTACTGAAGGGAGAGAAGGTATGTTTCTTCCTTTTTCTCAAATAGTTTGACTCCCTCTGAGTCAAGTGACTCCCTTTGAAGTCTGAAGGATAAAAATCTTCCTTTTCCTGTGTTTCTAACCTTAGTCTACAGTCATGCTCAATCTTGCTTTTGTTCCTCCTGAGAAAAATCAAAAGAAGAAAGCCTCACATTTCATGTCTCCATCTCTCTGAGGTGGGTCTATATCAATGTTAGCAGTGGAGGCATGTTTTCTTCCTCTATTCCTAGTAGGACAATTTCTCGCAAAGTGTCCATACTTGTCACATATGAAACACTGGATCTTTGACTTGTCTTTTCTATGATCATAACCTAAAGCTGATGAAGTCTTCTTGCCTTTGAATGCTTGACTGAAGCTTCTTTTATTTCTTCCCCCTTTCTTTGTATGAAAGGCAAGAGCATCATTGTCATCATGAGGGGAGTCTTCCACTCCTCTGGCTATAAGTCTGATTTCCTCCTGGGTACAGTCTGTCCATAGACGATCAAAAGTAGGTAGTTCTGCTCTACCACTAATGCATTGAAGAAACGGTTCCCAATGTCTTGGAAGAGCATTGAGAGTGGTCAAGACAAGTTTTTCGTCTGATATGATTTCTCCAATGGCACCTAGTTGATCTCTGATCTCTGAAATATTCATGAAGGAGGTGTTGAATTTTCACTATGCTAGGATCAAGCATGAGGTTTGTTTCATTTTAGCATGTACTTGAACCATAAACAAATGCAACTACACCATACACAAGTGTTGGAATAACCAAGATCACAAGAAGAATTACCACGCACAAGAACACAAGAAATATCCTGAGAAACCCTTCTACTCAAGGGAAGAAAACCCATTAATTCTTTGCTATATTCTCAAGAGAAGATCCCCCAACCATAAACCCTAATGCACACAAGAGGGTGCTTCTACAACCTTGAAACTAGCACCCAAGAGAGGTGCACACTTCAACCTTAAAGGTAGGTCTGAAATTTCCAAATGACAAGTGAAGTGTGTGAGTGTGTTTCCTCAATGGGGAAATCACCTCTATTTATACAAGACCAGACACAGTAATAGGTGTGTCTATTGGCACAACAGGGTCGACCTCAATAACTCGAAAATATAATTAATTATTACAATAAACCTTAATTATCTTCCACATATGGTGGGGCTGACTTGTACCCTTTAAATCATAATTAGCGTTACAAGTAAATCTTACACAGACAATATAGCAAGGGATCCACATGTCCACTAGTGCTCAGCCACTAGGGACGCGTCCACCTGTGCTTAGCCACATGGACGTCATACTCAACAGATCTCTATCTCAACTAAGTCCACAGGAGAATCATCTAGAGTACCATCTCAAGCCTAACTCAACTGAGTCTACAGGAGTACAAAGGCAGAAGACCACATCGACTCAACTCTCACACAGAGGAGAACGATACACCCATCACATGGGCACACCCAACACTAGGGCACGACTCAACTCAATCCAGAGGAGAACGATACACCCCATCACATGGGCACACCCAACACTGGGCTCTCTCATAGGTCGACTCAACTCAGTCACAGAGGAGAACGTATCCTAGAGAATGTCACACCAGGTTGCAATCATCAACACTCCCTCTCAGTTAGGGAGGCATTCTCCACCAGGCCAAGTCTGTCACGGAAGTACTCGAACTTCATTATGGCAAGCTGTTTGGTGAAGATATCTACAATCTGCTCATGTGTAGGAAGGTACTGCACGTGTATTGCTTTCCTCTACACCATGTCTCTGATATAATGTTATTTGATTTCAATGTGTTTCAATTTATCGTGAAACACAGGATTCTTAGAGAGATTCACACAGCTTTGATTATCACAATGAATAATGGTAGAATCCATCTCATGATCAAATAAATATGTAAGGAGCTTGCAAAGCCACACTGCTTTGCGGACTGCCACACTCAACGTTATATACTCTACTTCTACGGTACTCAAAGCTACAAAACTTTGTTTCCTGCTGCACCAGGAAACCATGGAAGATCCCAAAGTAAAACAACAACCGGATGTGCTCTTCCGGTCCACTACGCTCCCTACCCAATTTGCATTGGCATATCCCTGCAATCTCATGTCTACATTGGAAGCATATCTCAGGCCATATCCAACTATGCCTCGTAGATATCTCAATACATGCTTCGCTGCTATCCAGTGAGTCTGTCTCGACTGACTCATGAACCGGTTGAGTACATTCACTGCATAGCATATATCTAGTCTGGTGTTAACCAAATACATCAATGATCAAATCAGCTATCGGTATATATGAGGATCAATCTAGCCTGAATCGGTAGAAGCCTCGTTCATTTTCTTCAAATCCATCACCATCGGTGTAGGCATGGATTTGCAGTCTGTCGTACCAAACTTCTTGAATATCTCCACTGTATATTTTCCTTAACTCAGGAAAATCTCATCAGTCATCTGCCATACTTCTAATCCCAAGAAGTAGTGCATCATACCCAGATCCTTCATCTAGAATTCAGAAGTCAATGCACGCTTGCATTCAACAATAAGACTTTCTGAACCGGTGAGGAATAAATCATCAACATACAAGACCAAAATTAGGCACTCGTCACCAACAATATGATAATATAGGTTTGGATCAGCAACACCCTTGTTGAAGCCCAAACTCATCAGGAATCCGTCCATCTTCTCATACCAAGCACGAGGTGCTTGTTTTAGTCCATACAGGGCTTTCTTCAACCTGCACACATGAGACTTATGCTCATGTATCACGAATCCATCTGGTTGCTCGATGTAAACCATTTCCTCAATCTCACCATTGAGAAAGGTTGTCTTTACATCCATCTGATGTAGTCTCCAACCCATGGATGCTGATAGGGAAATGATCATATGGATGGAAGTGTATCAGGCTACTGGAGAAAATGTCTCCTCATAATCAATTCCCTCCACCTGTGAGAATCCTCTAGCCACAAATCTTGCTTTGTACTTCTCGACACTTCCATCAGTTGCATGCTTGATCTTACAGATCCACTTG
>ML871418.1:0-14586 GCA_009831015.1 Picea engelmannii
TATATTATATTATTTTTGGCGTTCGATGAGCTTTGGCCTTGCGGGGACATTCATATATAAATTATTTAAAATTTATCAATAAAATATGGACATTTCAAATGTGAAACGTGAAGGAACTGATAGAGAACTTTCCCAACCCCACAAGTCGGGCTAGTCGTCTAACGGCCCGTCTTTGACCGTCGATCTTTGTCCGTTACTCTGCGCCGTCCGTTCTCACAGATTAGTCCAAAGGAGGGTTTGAAGAAAGAAAAGGGGTTTTAGAAGAGGGAGCATATGATACCAGCTCGTTCGATCTGATCTGGTGGCCCGGGCAGTGGCAATGGCAATGGCTATTCGCGGAGTGATCCCATTAAATTCTCTGAAGCGTTTGACAGTGTTTGCATTTGTAGCGCTTTTGACAACATTCCAGCTATGTCTGGCGGCACCATCATCGGAATTGGTCCTCCTCAAGGTGGATCGCCGGGTAAGATCTCAAAACATTCTTCTCCTCACCTCTTTTTTTCTCTGTGCAAGAAAATAATGATATGCCCCAACTAGATGGACATTTTCAGATGAATGAGTTTGTCAGGGAAGGCTTCGATGGAAAAAAACTGTGGATCACTAACTTAGCTGAAACGCTTTGATACTGAAATTGTTGCTCTTTCAAGATCAGAATTCGCCAAGGTTGGCCAGATCTAAGTTAATGTGACGTGTAAACTGTAAGGAAAATTTATACAGAGACTCAAGGGAACAGAGGCAACACAATAGAAAAACAGAGAGTTAGTCCTGATAGACTCTCTAAAGAAGAAAGACCGAGTACACATAATTTTTTGTTGTTGTTGTTTTTGTTAAGTCGCAACACACAACTTAAACGATTTTCAACAGAATTGTATTTTTAGTTATATCCTCAGATGAATAATTACGCTTATACTCTATAAGAGAAGAGACAGATTCATGGAATTGGGAGATTTTGTGATGTGTCAATCAATACTAGATTGCTATTTTTAAACTCAGGGCTTTCAAAGGAAATGCCAAAGAACGGGATATTGAAATATATTCAGAGCATTTCATTTGTTAAGATGCCTTTTTATCGAACCAATAGATTTCCATGTTGTCAACTGGGTCGTTTGAATAGTATACCGGGGTTGTTCAAATCCCACAGAGGCATGTTTGGCCCTAGTGTGCTTTCTCTTTCGTGCAAGTCCCAGGCAACACCTTGTGGATGGGGTCAGGCAGAATACATACCGCCCAGTCGGGGTGTCTCAGCCAAAGTGCTTTCGAGCATGAAGAATATTGGATACTTCTGTTGTAAGCTGGCTAGAGTTTATTGTAACTTTCCCATAACGGGGAAGGGTACTCTTGCTGCAGTTGCAATTACCATGACTACTTGTTCATCATAAAAGAAAAGGTGACTACTTGTTCTATTTTCAGCAATTTTGTCTTAGTATTTTTTCCAAGGACAACCTAGTCGGGAAACTCCAGGGCAGTTCCGTGCATTTCATGGATGGTGCCTAGTGGAACCGTGTTGGCGCTGATTATGGTGTCTACCCCTGTATGGACATTGATCGAGGCACGCAACATAGGCAGCCAGACTGGGGGACCAATCCCAAGACTTCCTGCATGAGCTCAAAGCACTCAACCTCTCGAGCTAGCCTATGGGGCTATTTTTGTCTCGATATTATGCACTGAAATAGGAAGATTTTGTTAGTGTAGAACACCTTCTATTAGATATCAAAGAGGAAACTAATGACCGCTCAAACAACAATGGATTATTGATTCTGATATGAGAATAGAGATGAAAGAAATGCGATTGCATACAATTAGTCATACCCCAATTTTGTGATAGACAAATGTTTGAATTATTGAGTCATCCCTCAGTTGATTCTCAAAGCATGATAAGTGGCGCTGATCTTGGATTATTTTCAGCTCAATTCTGAGTTTTTGTTTTTACATGGAGGACAATTTTGTTGGAAATACATTTTATCTAGTTGAGAATTTCCGTCCATCATTTAGTGTATACAGAGAAGAAACTATTAATTAACTTTAAAGGGGGCCACGCTGTTACCCATAAAAAGTTTTTCTAAGTTTACTATTTGTAGTCGATGTGAACAAGGCATGCTTAAAGGGACTTGTGCTGGCTGTAATCACTCATGTGAACAATCTCAAAGTTTTGTTTGATGAAGGAATAGCAGTGGTTTAACCGTTTACCAAAGGATTGGATGGTCATCGATCCCTTTTAAGTAAAGCGGGCTTGATGTAGTGCTAAATACTGCCGGTTGACTATGATGTCATTCATGGAATCAAAGAGGGATGTTTTATTGCTACCTGGGCATAATTGTGATATCTTTATTTATGTTATTTGGTTCCATAAAGATAAAGCTTTATATGGTGTTTAAACAAATTTGTTAATTAAGTGTTTTTGTAGGGGTAGATTAAAACAGACCAAATTGGGGAGTAGACAGTAGTTTCAACATATAAATATAACATATTATTATTACACAAGGGGCCATAATAACTCATTTAATCTGTTTCAAATTCAAGGGTGTCTAGGTACATTTATTTGATATTTACATAGGTAGGTGCGATTATATTTCAAGCAGTTGATTTTATCTAGAGACATTTCATTGAATTTATTTGTACATTGTGTTAACTCTTAATCTCATGATTCTAGGTATCTGATCATGAGGATGGACAATTCATGTGCTTACATAAACTTGTCTGGCATCATTCTTACTTGTGTGCTAAATTGCTTATTCTTCAGATGTGTTCAGGCTGTGCTGTCCTAAACATTTCTCAGCTACATGTTTTAAAATGAAATTGTGGAAACTGGGCCCCAATTTTGTTGCTACAGTCAATGTAATGGTTTGCATGAAGAAAGTATTTCTAAGTATGCACATGTTGGATATCCTTGATTACCGTGGCACGTGTCTGCATTCAAAATCTGTTTGCTAAGTTTCTAATTATATGAAGTAATGGATTTCAGTGTTCCCTCATTTCTATAACGTGTCAAAATTATTGTTACTTAAAAGCAAAACTTGAAGCTCTTGCCATTTTCATATCAGAAACTCTAGAACAATCAATCCCAATTATAGAAAACTTCAAAGTTCAGGTAAATGCTTTAGAATGCAAGTAAGGGTGTATCTAAAAAAATTAACACTTGTCACTCTCATTTCATGTTGAAAATAGACAATTATACTAGGGAGTCAGGATTTCATGGAAAATGCCAGGTTATGTGGTAAACGTTTTTCCCTGGATTGAGCCAGTTTATCCTTTGCAAGATAAACTGGATTGAGGTTATGCTATCCAATCCAACATTAACAAAATATCTTGTTAGGCAGTATTTTGTTGAGAAATGTTGCTCGAGCAGGAACTTCTTGCACAGGTTTCAATGTGAATGTGTAGGAAGTGGTTTGAGACATTTCATTGGTGACCACTTCGGAAAAGTGGTCACTAATTCTATTTTGTAATTGACTTAGGATAAAGTGAAATATCTCATGTTTTTCAGTTGAGTCTAATAAAGTGCATTTAATGCATTGATGACTTAGTCTAGATTTAATCTCAACCATACATCTCAAAATCAGATTAGGGTTTTGGTAGATTAGGGTTTCAGAAAAGCATAAATAAGACAAGATAGAGAGGTATTATTTACAGTTGAACAGTTGAGCAAGTTGAGCTACTAGAGGAGAGAAAGCAGTGCATAGCAAGAAGAGGATCGACTTGCAGGTTTTCAGTAGGTTGAAAAGGCAGCCATACAGCAGATCTGTACAACGACTGTCAAGAAGATGAATAACAACAACAAAAATACCCTATTGATTCCCTTGTGGAAGTATTTGACCAAGATTGTGAAGAAGGAGAAGAGAGAAGAGAGAATGGGTGGCCACTGCTTGTGGAATTGCAGCAAGTGTAAAATGAATTTTATAGGGTCAATCATGAGGGTTAAGGCCCATTTTCTTTGCCTTGAATGTGATAATGGAGTTCATCATTGCAAAAAAATTACTTGCAAGGACGTGGATAAGTTTCAAGTGGAGCAAGATACTGTAGATTTAGGCAAGGTAGAAAGGAAGAGTTGCAAACATCAACCAATCTCAAAAAGATGAAATGAAGTTCCTCTAATTGTTGAAAAAGTGTGCAAGAGATTAAACCTCGAACTCTTTTGCCAAAATGTTTGATGTGGGAGGGAATGATGAGATGGACAACAGGGTTGCAAGAGTCGTATTTGCATGTGGAATACCCATGTAGTGTGGTCTTCATACTGGCAAGACATGCTTAGGGCGATTAATGAGGCCCCTAGGGGTTACAAGAGGCCAAACTTCGTGGAAGTGCACACCACCCGTATATGGAAGGAGAGATTGATTGTGGAGAAAGTGTTGGAACTGGTTCGTTCCAGTTGGAGTTGTAATTGTGTCTCTATTATCTTTGATGGTTGGTTTGATACAGCCAGTAAGCCATTGGTAAACATTGTTGTAATGTTTTCTTCAGGCCTGTACTTCTCAAGGGCAATATATACTTAAGGGGAGGAGAAGAATATTGAATGGATTGCTAAAAATTTTCAATCAAGATCGTTGTCTCTTCAACCATTGTGCAAGTCATCACAAATAAGGCATGTTCATGCAAAGTAGTCGAGGAGATTATTGAGGCATGGCATAACCATTATTTTTGGACCCCCTATGTGGTGCATAGTTTAAATCTTGCTAAATCCATTGTTGAAGTTCAATGGATGAAAAAACTACGTGAAGCAAGAGAAGTTGAGATTTTTATCACTAACCAGTAAGATGCACACGCTATGTATAAGGAATTTTTGCAAGACTCCAACTTCTAAAGGTTGGAGAAACTTGTTAGTGGACATGAGGGAATCTTTGTTCTCCATGGTCGCTAGTCCATGGTGTTAAACATGGAAACAAAGCAACCCTGAAAAAACAATCCAGGTTAGAGCTACCATTCTTGATCAGGCTTGGTGGGTTCAAATTGAGCTTTTTGTTTCCATAATGGAGCCACTGGTTGATTTGCTTAGACTTTGTGACTCTGATATGCCTATATTTGGTGGCATTTTTGAGGGAATTGATCATATTGGGTGGCATTCAACAACTTCTTGAACAACGAGACCCTCTTTTGTATGGCACCACAAAGGACATAATCATTAGTATATGCAACAATTACGATACCCCTCTACATGCTTTAGCCTATGCCTTAAATCCAATGTACTATGATGAGGCGTACTTGGCTAAATTTGGGGGTAAGAGTAGGGCCCCAAACAAAGATAGTGAGGTGGTCAATGGTTTTAGATCAACAATTTCAAAGATTTTCTCTTATTTGATGGAGCTCTCGGAGCCAAAAAGCCAATTTACTTCATTCAGCATAGGAAGTGGTGCATTTGGAAATGGAAATGCACTTGATGATAGGGGAACTGTGAAGCCTCTTGCATGGTGGGGATATTATGGTACCCAAACTCTAGAGTGACAAACCCTTGCATCTAGAGTTCTTTAACAGATTTGCAGCCCTTCAACAACAGAGAAAAATTGGAGCACTTATGGGTTCATTCATTCGGTCTAGAGAAATAGAGTTCAGTCAGCAAAGGCAGAAGATTGTGTACATTCATTCAGATCTCCATCTCATCTCTCGATTGAAGCTAGAGTATAGTGAGGGTCCTTCAAAGCTATAGGATGTGAATCCCAAAGATGCAGACTTGGATACCTCTGATTGCTTGATGGCTAACCTCTCTTGGGCTAATTCATCAACAGATCCTTTTTTGCGTTGGGGGTTTTGATGAGACATACAAGCCTAGGTCTAGTTTGGTTGTGATGGGTTCTTCTGTCTCTGCTGTTGGTGGGTAGGATGGTATTTGGGCTGCATCTTCTGCCCATGCTGCTTTGTATCATTAATTTAGGGAATTAGGTGCTGTTCCACTGGATGATGTGGACAGAAATGACTATCTGCTGGATTATTCTATCACACTCTAGATTTTCATATTTTGAGTTTTTTTTTAACTAATTTATATTTTGGACTTGTGGAGCTTTTTGTTATTTTGAAAAACTTTAGTCTTTATCATTGCCGTGTTGAAAAATTATGAATTTATGAAATTTGAATTTGAATTTGACATTAATATACGGGTCTTGGTTGACTCATGTCAATCTGTTTAGAAAATATGGATATCGTGACGTGAAAATCTGAAATTATTTATGATTTCAATGTTTCATTTGTTTCAAATTATAAATTTTCAAAATTTGTTTGCACAACAAATCTGAAAATTCAGTTTGATTTCAATTCAGAAACTTACATGTATGAATCTATAATGTTATGATTTATGAATCGGAAATCTGAATCATGATGTTACTAGTTTAGTATTTAGTATTTACTAGATTAACTAGTTGATATGCTTTAATTCATATTTGAGATTTCATTTCTTTGTTTTTCAATATAAAATCAAAACGTTAAATATATATTTATAAAAAGAATTAGGCTGAGGGTTCTGATTCCCTGATTCCTAATTTCTGGACGAGTGCTGCAACTGCACTGAATTCTTCCGCCAATTGCTATCGCACCCACAGTTTGTTTAACTTTGAGGAAATGTGCTTTTTTTTAGAGCACGTTTCATTGTATTGTCATCTTTTTATGAGAAACTAAAATAGGCTTTGAGGTAGGACATTTGTCAATAATACAAAACAACTTTACATCAGCTAAAGCCTAAGCTTTGTGAAGTTTTTGATAAATGTGTACTTACAGAATGTGGTCTTGTATATAGCATTTTTGGTCAGGCATTGAAATTTTGTTGGTTGTTAAATTTTCTCATCTTTAGAGAATTGCATTACATTTTTTTTCACAAGAATTTATCACATGACTGCCTCTTGTGGTGTTGCAGATTGACTTGACATCACACATTGTACGGGTTGTTACATCCTTGAAGGTAGATAGAGAATCTTTTGAATAATCTGGCGTCAGGTCTTTTTCATGTCTAATATATTCTTTTGTGACAATTCTCTAATCCACCTCGTCTGATTTACTGTTGCATTGGATTCAGGTTGAAAATACTGGGTTGGGTACAACTTCAGAAGTTCTTCTTGCCTTTTCTCCTGAGCAAGCTGAAAATTTGGCATATCTGAAGGCAGCTGCCCTTGAAGGAAAGGGTAAAAATAAGGTTTCTGTTCCACTTATAGTAAGCCCTTCTCAATCAGAAGATGCACCTCGTGATATAGTTTTATTTTCAATATCTTTGGTGAAGGCACCAAAGAAGGGTGAAACTGTAACTATAGAAGTGCTTTCAGTCTTCACACATTCAGTGAAGCCTTTCCCTGAAGAGATCTCCCAGGCACAAACTCAGCTCGTTCTTTATCGTGATAGTGCCTACTTTCTTTCTCCTTATCCAGTGAAAGTGCAAACTACAACCATCAAAACTCCAAGTCCTAGAATAGAATCATATTCCAAAGTCGATCCCACAAAATTGGTGGATACAGAACTTAAGTATGGTCCATATGAGAACCTTGCTGCATTTTCATTTTCACCCTTTATTGTTCACTTTGAAGATAACCAACCATTTGCAGTTGTCAAGGAGCTGGTGCGAGAAATAGAAATTTCACATTGGGGAAATGTTCAGATAACTGAAAATTATCACCTTTTTCATGGGGGTGCTCGAATCAAAGGTGGCTTTTCAAGGTAAGCTAATCTTCTTGTGAGCTTTTGTTTAGTATTCTGATCTTTTATTATTCCAAAAATATGCAAGGAAATGGGATCTCACCTATGTGCAACCTTTCTTACAGGATTGAATACCAAGCAAGACCCAATGTTAGAGGTGCATCATCTTTTAAAAGTCTAGTGGCAAGACTACCGCCTCGAGCACATTCAGTTTATTACCGAGATGAAATTGGGAACATTTCTACTTCACATTTGAGGGGTGACTCTAGAAGAGTAAGAAATGCCATTTGTGGCACATTTCTTGATCTTTCGACTCTTTTCAGTTTTTAGTGACCAAATTATTGTGATTTAGAGGGAAAAAGATCACAGGGAAACTTCGGTTAAGGAGAGATAGCATGAAAACCATTAATGATGTCCTTCCATTTTGTATTCACTGTGAGCTATTGCCTGTTACTTCTGGTTGTAATGCATGATGACTTTTCTATTTAGTGCAGACAGAACTGGAAATTGAACCTCGTTATCCTATGTTTGGAGGCTGGCAAGCCACTTTCACAATAGGCTATGGCTTACCTCTACAAGATTTTCTCTTCCAAGCAGCTGATGGGAGGCGTTATCTTAATATTACTTTTGCATCTTCATTCAATGATGTGGTCATTGATAAACTAATTGTGAAGGTAAGAATCATGAACATTTACTGACTTACCCAATTTAGTTTGTATCCTCTACCATGATTTGTATCCAATTATTTTCAACTGTTTTGGGGTGTTGTAAAGATGATTATCGTTTTGCAAATTTATTGGCACGTTAACAAGAAGGTGCAGTGTTCCTTGTGTTCGGAAAGTGAGTTACCTTGTTTGCAGTAAGTTTAAGTTCATTTGAAGTTCTCTTTTACTTCTGCTTTTCTCCATGGTACATAGCCCTATGCTATGGTAGTTCAGAATAGAATTAAAATTTTAACTATCTTTGGGGATCAATTTGTCTATAATTCAGCATTCATCTCTACTATACTGTATTCCTTGTCTGGTTTCTCATATAGTCATATTCAGTGTGTGGAAGTTGGATCTCTTTCTCCATTGATAAGCTAATTTAAATAGCCTATATTTTTATTATTCGATGTTGCTTTGCAGTTATTATTCGGATTGTTTTTGTTTAAATATTGATTTTTTTGATGTTATGTACTCTTTTCTTTGTCTCCAGGGAAAAAGTTAATTAAAATCGACTAAATTTTTGTTTTTTAACGTTGCCTACCACTTTGTTCTGATTGGTTTCTTTTAGATATGCATTTAATATTTAGATTAGTCTGTTTTAAGATATTTTCTGTTTTGCATTCTATTTTCACTTACAACCAATTTGTAATGATCATTGTTGTTTACTGCATGCTTGTAGGTTGCACTGCCAGAAGGATCTAAAGATCCTTATGCTTCTGTTCCCTTCTCTGCAGACCAACATCAGGAGGTATAATTTATCAGTGGGAAATCATGGTCCCAAGTGAACTATTTTGTATTTGTTTTCATTGAGATGTACAGTTTAGGCATATCCAATTTGGAGAACATTTTATGTTATATTCTTCGGGGACCATTTCTGCAGATAAAGTACTCTTATCTTGACACTATTGGAAGGAATGTTGTGGTACTATCCAAGAAGAATGTGGTGCCTGAACATAATGTGTTCTTTCAGGTAGTTGCTTCCTCCATTGTTATCATCTCAAATAGTCAAGGTTCAATTTTTTAGTTAAAGATCCATGTTATAGTTCCATATTTTGTGGATAGATAGCCTCATAGGAACATGCTTGAAAAAGTATAGCTGATAGCAGAAGAATGCTGCATATACATAATCCAAAAATGGTTTTGTGAAAAAAAGGCTATGGCAATAACAAATGCTAGCACATCTGCCCAATCAGGTAGGGGAGAGTTCGACTTCAAGCTTATGGATTGATTTTGAGGCATGTCTGAGCTGTCTTAATGGCAGCCAGAAGATTAGTTTTATGATAATTCCTCCCTTTGTAAAGAGTTCACCTTCATGTTCAGTGTAATGTTGAAATTCATTTTGCACATCATATTCTCAATGATGCTTAGGAAATCCTTGATTGCCACTTAACAAGTCCGTGGCAATATGCTTAAAGTCACTACAATTTGCTGGAATCAAATAATATTATGAACCTGTTCATGGACTTAAATTTCTCCTATGATGGATGAGGGGTCTTGTAAACCACCACTCCTTGAAATAGTGCCAGGTTGTGAAATATACGAAAAGGTATCACATCATGGAATTTAAATTACAGAATTTTGGAAGAAGAGTGAAGACACACATAGAAATAGACAGATGGAGAAAGTAACACTTTACTATTCTTTTGTAATGTTTAGAATGCTCACTCTTTTATTCGTATGTGTGGTAGTTAGTCATTAGCAGATGCTACTTGACTTACTACTAATATTAGCATTAACATTATCATTATCATTAGGTTTCTTGACATGCAATTCTGACCTTTATTGCATTAACATCTATTTGAGTGTTAGAATTCCACCCTCGTCAACTCAACCCCCCTATTTCAAAAGCTTAAAATTTTTACAGAGAAGAAACACGTCTCGACGACTTATGTCTACAAAATTTGATGATGTGAAAACTGCATATGGGTTTTTCCAGAACTAAAACTTAGAAATGTTCCTTTTGATCTTGCGAGGACATTCTTTGTTAGACTTCTTAGCCTGTTGTTGTACCAGGTTATCAGGAATTTTAAATTGGGAATTAACCAATGCCCTTGTGGACATCATTGATGTTCAATTTAACCTCATTGTGGAAAATAATGCCTGGTTTGTAGTTCTTGGTCTCTGTCCATACAACTTTGTCCATCTGTGATGCACAACAGTTGTGCCTATGTTTTACATTTGTAGAATTTTCCTTTTTTTTTTTCTTTTTTCGGAATGAGGCATCTGTCTACCAATTTTTTAAAACTTGTACTTGGACTCGGAATCAACTAAGGGTTGACTCGGACTTTGACTCAAACTTGGTACTGACTTGCACTGGTTTGAATTTTATGACTCAATTTACTAAAGAATACATCACATATGAAAATTTTAATGAAAAAATATTTTAAAGAGTCCAAACCATTAGAGAATAAACATGCAAAGTCTGTTCATGTCAATTTTCATATGCAACTCTATGTGACTAATTTTCAGATCTGAAAATTGCTTCCTAGTGAACTAACAGTAAACTCTAGCTGTTATCACTGAACAATTCTACACTGAAATTATTGACTGAAAATATATGCAGCGGAAATAACAAGATCAGAGATGAATCATCAATACACGAGACACAAATTTCTCTTTTGTAACTTTATCAAATTCAGAGATTTTGAGGGCAAAACCAGTCCTCCCAGCCAATACAAATCCACCAAAATTTGAGGAGAACCTTGTCCTCCAATAACCAGAAAAATCAGAAAACCAAACCTCAACAAATCCCTGGAAATTTCTTCCGCCCACAAATCTGCTGCAGATCACCTGTATGGCCTGTTGATGTCACCTGCACTACTGTTGACGTCAACTTGTATGGACCTACTCCTGCCCATAAACCTTGTACGGATGTACGCTACTGTCCCTTATGCAACCCGCGTACATATGCGACCGTGCCTACTGCAACCCGTGTACATACGCGATTCACCTTCCTGCAACTCGTGTACATACATGATTCACCTTCCTGCAACCCACGTAGATGTACGAAAACTTGTACGTACACTTCCGTACGATTCGCTTGGTTTCTTCCTTCCTAGGCCAGATTTGCCAGAGTTACAGACATTCTTTTGCTGAGATCGCCAGCTTTTTGGCACAAGTGCATACTCACTTCTGCCAACTCCATCATGTCTCCACACACTCTACACCATAAGAAATGTCGCAATGACATCTCTTCTTTATATACAAGTCTTAGGGGTCAACATAGAAGCCCCTCCACATTAAATTAGACTTTCTTGTGGGTGTGAAACCCCAACACAAACCCACAAAGCCCACCACTAAACCCATGAAGCCCTAGCTTCATTCCAGTGACGGTTTTCTCCAAGCGAAGAGTGTAATGTGGTGCCCACGATGATTCTCACATGCTCGACATCTAGGGCACGTGAGAATACTTGCCCGAAGCTACAAAAATCAACAGTTCATGTACAGACCATGTAAGGGTGAATATATCAAAATGGCATCGAGTGCAATACATGTTTGAAGCAAAATACATAATCAACGAGGCTCTAAATGGCCTCTAAAGTCCAAAACACAACACGCTACGAGCTAGTGGCCTACTACATATCACTGATCAACATGATCAATCATCAATCATCAAAATCATCACCATTGTTGGAAATGGGATCCTTGGCATCAGTGATTGGCTTAGACTCTTCAAACTCCTCAAGGACATCTGCAGATGAAGTAGTAGTACTAGCAGAAGCATGGGCTACACAATTACGATGGCTAGTGACACTGCTTGCCATGTCTCGATCTATAGCTTTGTTCTCTACTACTAGTGGATCCCCATCCAAATCAACCCACCCCAAGTCATCCACATCAAAAGCATGATCAGGATCAAACTTTGCTGAGTCTCCTCTATCCACTCTGAGGTTGGATCAATATCATCCAACACAATGGGATCTGTATAAAGTCTTTTGTTTGGTAATTGGTTGTGCCTTATTAGAAGGTTGTGCTGCATGAAGACGAGATTATTTAATCGTTTTTGTGTCAAATGGTTTCTCATATTTGTGTGAATACACTCAAACAGAGATAAATCGCGTCGACACTCATAAGCACTACAAGTCTGACTTAGGACTTGAATTGCAAACTTTTGTGATTGAGGACATTGGCTACCAAATGACTCTCGTTAATTTGTTGCGAAGACAAAGTTAGTTTAACAAATTAGATTGTGAACTTGGCTAAAAATTCAAATATTTAAAGTTCAAGCAATTGAACTTAATAAAACTTTCGAATCATTTACTTGGTTGGTCCACATCTCTCGCAATATTTGCTAGGTTTTTGCCAAAGGTACTCCTGGCTCTAGAGAAAGCATTGATTTGTCTGTGTATCTTGAGCTGCTCACTCTCATTAGGGACCATGCACTTCAGGCAGTGTTTTGAAAATCGGTTCGAGTCAACTCAGACTTGGTCAACTCGGTCTAGTTGACCAATGATCGTATTAATCCTTTTACCTTTATCTTTCCTTTTTATCCTTTTACTTAAATTTTTAACATTACCATTAATTGTTTCATGATGTTTGAGAGTGGTTCCAACCTCATTGGACTTCATACGGAGAAAGTAGAATTTCATATCCCGTTCAAAATTCAGCAAACCTAGCAATTTTCAAGGTTTCGAGATTGGTAGGTTTTCAACATTTTCATTGAATTCTATCGGGGTATGGGATTCACATTTAATCAAGAGCACCAAGCCCTTTATGTACCCCTTGATGTTGACAATATTTATTGTTAAACTCCTGTCACGACCTTGGCAAAAATGTACCCTTCATCCAAACCAAAATCATTGATTAGGCATGTTAAACTTTTTCTAGCATACTGTAACTTATACGACTTATATTAGGTAGTTTCATCAAAATTGGGTGGTGTTGACGGATGTCCCTAGAGGATCGAGGTAGAGGCAAAGGCTAGACAAGAGGAAAAGGGTGATACTAATGATGAGGATCCCAATATAAGCGATTGTGGAACATTGCTTATTATTTATTGTTGGAAATTGTGTAGTAAAGCATAACAGTAATATCTTTTAAAATTTAATGAGTAAAACAACTAGATCTAGAGTTTAGACATCATTCTCCACTACTTGTACAGATCTAGGAGATTTGAAGAGTAAGGTTGTAATGCAGATCTGAATTCAAATACAGATCTAAACTCATCTTAGATAAATACATACAGATCTAAACTCAAAATAGATAGAGACATACAGATCTAAACTCAAAACCAATCTGATCATTAAACCATCAATCAAACTGTAGAAACAGAGAGGTAAACTTAATATACAGTTCAGATCTACAAGCTGTCAATGCTGGTACACAAATCTATGTAGATCAAAATCCACGAACTGTCAATGCTGATAAACAAATCTATATAGATCAAGATCCACAAACTGTCAATGCTAATAAACAAATCTATATAGATCAAAAGTACTGAAGTCAAGAACAAAGTTCAGATCTGAAGGTGATTAGTAGATAACTTACCTAGCCTTAAAACTTTACCTTTGAAGAAGTCACAACAACCACAAGAGATGTAGAACCATTTGAATTATGCTCAGACAAAGGTTCAGTTCATAGATCCATCTTATAGATTGGATCTCTTTACCAAAGATGAAGGAATTTTCTTGCCACAAAGGATAGCACTATAAACCCTCACAGGAACAAACCCTCAAGTTTCAACCAAAAACTCTATACAAGGTGACTGTGTATGAACTTGATTTCAGCAGGGTATAGGAGGCTGTACCCTAGGGTTTTAACACAGCTAAGGAGTGGACAACATTTACCAAACATCTGTGATAGAGGCTGCAGTTTTGCCACTTCAGATGGCAAACAAAAAAGGATGACTGCAACCCTAAATACTCCAGACAACAGATAGGAGGAGGCTGCAACAAGAAGGTTCCTCACTCAACCTTGTAAAGGGTAGCACCCTATGCAAGTAACACAACCAAAGGGGGCCGCACCCTAGTGACCTCACACAATAGAACAGAAAAAGGGCCGCACCCATAAATCTCAGCCTGCAACAATAGAAAGGGGCCACACCTAGCAGCCACACCAAACAACAACAAAGGGAGGGGAGGCCACACCCTCTACACCCAAAAAAATAGCCCTACAACAATGACAAACATGCTAGGAGGCCGCGGCTAGGAGGTCACCAACAAAGGAGGCCGCGGCTAGGAGGTCACCCACAGCAACAAGAGGAGGCCGCAGCTAGAAGGTCACCCACAACAATAAGAGGAGGCTGCACACAACAAGAGTTCACCAAGGAGGGCTG
>ML871418.1:14686-28237 GCA_009831015.1 Picea engelmannii
GGAAAACAAGAAAATCCAAATCTGATTTTTATGAACAAAAATACATTGAGCTCAATGACATGCATGCACAATGGAAATTTAAGCAAAACAATCACACATTTGACACAGTAATTTTTGGGTAAATTACCCTTGGAAAATGCCCGAAGGGAAAACCAGCAAATGCGAGATTTTCTTGATTATTGAGCCCACAAAAAAGTCTGAAATTTACAGCAATAAATAAATCTGTACACTGTTAAAAAAGGTGTACCTTGGACAAGTGTTTCTCACATAGGCTTGGCGTCTAGCATGTGGGGAAATGTACAAAGTGGTCCCTAGTACATTAACTTTATGAGATATAAAGTTAAAAGTGACTTTTGAGAATATTTCATGAAAAGGGTGACTTAAGAGATTTAAGTTGTGATAATGTGACTTTATATCACAATTGTTGGTCTAGATGGCCCAATATTAAATCTCAGCCATTAGATCTTAGGGTTAAGTCACTTTTCATTGCGATGGACAAAAAGGCAACCTAGGGATTGAGGCGCCCCCTATCGAGTCATTCATATGCTTTGAATGAAGAGAGATGGAGAGCAAAGAAAAGCGCCCCCTATTGAGTCATTCATATGCTTTGAATGAAGAGAGAGGGAGAGCAAAGAAAGGAGGAAGTGAAGGCGATTTTGCTGCCAGGGCACTGATTCCAAGGCAGGGAGTTGGCATGCAAATCGAGAAGAGTTCAACATTAACTGAGGCTGTATTGTACGGTTTAGAGCATGTTGTACAGCTGAAAGAGGGCACAAAAATCGAGGGAGACTAGTACGAATTTCAAGGAAGATTTAGCACAGAAATCGAGGCAACCAGTAGGCATAACTTTTTGAGTGTTTATTACAGCACACAAGCATGCTTTTTGAGGCATTGGAGTACAAGATGTATTGTTGGATGCAGTACGTATTTTTGGGCACAGAAATTGAGGAGCAGATTGGGCATGGTTTTCAAGGCTGTTTGTTGGCACATAAATCTAGATAAGTCTGTATTTAATGCTGATGTATTCTGTTGTAAAAAGAAATCTCTTTGAGCTCTGAAATAATAAAAAACTCCCTCTCTCACTGGTTTTCCCCTTATGGGTATTTCTAGGGGCTATTTGTCCAAATATCTCTGAGTTATATTTTCTGGGTGTGTGCATTTATTTCTGTTTCAGTTTTGCTGAAAAAGACTCATGTGTTTCAGTTTATAAATTTCTGGTTTATGTATTTACATTTGCAGCAGTAAATGAAATGTGGGTTGAGCATTAAACTATGAGAAATTTATTGAGACTGAAACCGGGTTGGCTTTGAGAAATTTACATGGTATCAGAGCTACAAAAGGATTGAGAAGGGAAATATATCAGCAAACAAAAAACAACAGTTAGCCACAAGGGTTTTGCTGAGGGAGAGCATTACGTCACCAAAAACAGAGTTGGACTTAGTGGTCAGTTGAGCAGGTCAGATGGCTACAGGTTTGAGGGTTGAAGACAAGTTGAGTGAGGCTGAAAACTTTAGTCTGTGGAAGGAGAGGATTGCCTTGTTGGAAGAACATGAGTTATGGGACACTGAATCATACCACCACTGCACCTGTTGTCATTCCTACAGATCCAGTTCAGTTGGCCCAGTATAACAAGAAGAATGTTAAGGCTAAGAGATTGATCTTGGATGCAATCAAAGATCTCCTCATTCATCATGTTTCAAGGAAGAAGAATGCTTATGAAATGTGGGAGTCTTTAACCAAGCTTTACCAAAGCTCCTATGAGAACAAGAAGATGGCATTGCAAGAAAAACTGAAAAGCATGAAGATGACCAAGATTGACACAATTTCATCATTTCTTACCAAGATCACACAGTTGAGAGATGACTTGGCAGTAGCGGGGGAGACTATACAGGGTTCTGATTTGGTCATAATTGCTTTGAGTGGTTTTCCTAAGAAATGGATTGTTTCCTGTGAAGGGATTGTTTCCTATGAAAAACTACCCAGTTGGAAGAGGTTGTGGGACGATTGCATTCAAGAGGAAATAAGACATGGGTCCAAAAATGCAGGCGAACATGTTGGGGATGATGAAGAGAATGTTGCTCTTGCAGCAAAGAGCAAGAAAAAGTCCAARWAAGGTTCAAARGGTGAATCTTCCAAGACAAAGGGTGAAGGGAAAAAGGACATGAGCAAAGTTAAGTGCTTTGCATGTCACCAGATGGGGCACTATGCAGGTCAGTGTCCKAACAAGAAAAAGAAACAGACTGCAWCTTCAACAGATGTGTAGGAGTTTTCCACTAAGTTTGAGAAGGAGTTTTCTTTATTGGTTTGTCTTTCCTCTAGTGGAACATCTACTGGTGTGTGGTATATTGATAGTGGTGCCTCCCRCCATATGACAAGTGTTCGTGAGCATTTTTCAAATCTTACAGAGATTGAGGATCTTGAGGTAGTGCTAGGAGATGACTTTGTGGTCAAGGTAGTTAGTAGTGGGACAATATCCTTTCAGAGGGAGTCTCGGCCTCCCTTGTTGGTGAGAGATGTCCTATATGTTCTGGGCTTGAAAAAGAACCTGATATCAATTTCTACCATTGAGGACATGGGATATGAGTTGATGTTTCATGATGGACAAGTGCTCATGCATCCCAAGCGATCCAATATCACTTCGTCCAAAGTGATTGGGATTCAACATGGGAAGCTATACAAGCTTATGTTTCATGTTAAAAGTGTACCAAGGACAAGTGTTTCTCACAACTTAGGTGCCTAGGTGTGAGAACGTGTCTAAGGTGGTCCCTAGCACATTAACTTTATGAGAAATAAAGTTAAAAGTGACTTTTAGAATATTTTATGAAAAGGGTGATTAAAGAGACACTAAATCACCACCATTGATCCCAAAGGCCCAAGATCTAATCTCAGCCCTTGGATCATGTGACTTTTCATATTCCCTCCAAGAGGTTATCTAGGGATTGAGGCACCCTCATTGTGCATTCTTCATGAACATTGTTGGAGAGTGCAAGAGAGAGAGCCGAGCTAGATAAGAGAGGCAAACTTGCTGCTATTGGCATGATTTCCAAGGCAAGCTTGTAACACGCAAATTGAGGTAAAAGGTACAACAAGTACCAAGGCCGTACAATACGAAATTTTGTGAGGTTGTACAATAGTTTGTATGCACAAAATTCGAGGAGGCCATACAACAAGATTTCTGGGGCAGTTTGGCACGACGTTGTCTACTTGTTCTACGGAATGGTTTTTCTCGCCGGAATCCAATGAAAAAAATCTGTACGAAGTCACTATTTTTTGTTGTTGAAAAATCCATTTCTGAATGCAGAAATGGATTCAACATGTTGAAAAACCCCTGGGGCACTCAGATCCTACAGAAATAATCACTCAAATCTGCGGGTCTAACAATTTTTCGCCAGATTTCGGGCAAGGTCATCGGAAAATATAGTCATTTCGTAGAACATTTAGACTACGACATTTGGTACAAATTTCAAGGCTACCGTACAACAACTTTGACACAAAAGTCGAGACAGTAGATTGGCATGAATTTTTGACTAAGAATCCGTACACTTCGTACAACTAGTGGCACAGAAAACGAGGGCCGTACAACTTTGAATTTTGGGCATGATTTTCAAGGAAGTTTGGCTCTGTTTTCGAGGAAGTTTCTAGGCAAATTCTTGAGAAAAGTTTGTGTATTTTGCTGTAAAAGACAAAATTTCTCTAAGCTCAAAAAATCATAAAGCCCTCTCTCAGTGGTTTTCCCCTTGTGGGTTTTTCCAGGGTTGATTTGACTAAAGTTTTTGAGTTATTATTTTTTTGTATGAGTGCATTTATATATATGCATAAATGGTTGTAAGAATCTCCATGTGTTTCCTGCTATATGTATTAGTTTATGCTAATTAATTTGTTGTAGAAAGCTATGTGGGTTGGGCATTAAACTGCGGTAAACATATTGAGACTTAAAACTGGGTTGGGGTTCAAAATTACTACATTTCAGTCAGTTAGAGCATTGATACACAGTACAAGCAACAATGACACATGTGACCTATGGTGTAGGAGGATGGTCCACTTGCATCATGGGGCTCTGAGAGTATTGAGAGAAATTGTTATTGGGGTACCAGATTTCAGTACAAAGCACCAGAATGTGTGAAAGGGGTGTGTACTGGGGAAGTGTTAGAATATAACGGATGTGCTCGTTTAACCATAGACAATATCACTATTGTCACCCAACCATAGGCCGAAGCCACCCCCGAGCACCTTAACCTTGACAGAGAATCATTCCGAAAGCAAACCCTAGGCTAGATAGCCAAACAAAGGGTGGCGCACCTTTCTCCAAGGATAGCGCACCAAGCAAGAGTTGATCAGAGAGTCCAAACCATAACCAAGAGATAGTCCAAGCCAAAACTAAAATCTGCTAGCTGTAGTAGCTGCAACGACATCTCTCCTCCAAACTTGCGCACAAACTGGCCATCTACAGTGCGCACAAGTGCTGCTTCTGCGGTTCTGAGAATGCCTGCCAGAATGAAGACTGGCCTCCTGTATTTATACTAAATCTGGCAAACTGCCTGGGTCGACTTCTCATTCTGGGTGCCTATTTGCTTAGTATATAATATTTCGTTTAGCCGACTTCTTCTCTTGAAGGCTAATAACCTAATACAAGTTATCCTCTTGAGCCGGCTTGTCTTCTAGGGTTATTAGCCAACTAATTAGGGTTTCTTCTTGCTTCTTAGAATATTCTATTCTCGTCAGGTTTACACGTGGAGGTAAATACCTCCCGCAACTACCATAACATCAACATGAAGTACACCAAGACTGGAGCAGTGACAACATAGTAGCAGGTATACTTGATTTGATACACTCTTTGTATGGATATGAGTACTATGTTACTTTTATCGATGACTTCTCTAGGAAGTCTTGGATTTTCTTCATGAAGACCAAGGGACAGGACTTCAAGCGGTTTTAAGAGTTTAAATCTTTTGTGGAGAACCAAACAGGTAAGAAAATGAAGGTGTTGAGGTTGGACAATGGGGGTGAGTATAACCTCCAATGACTTCAATGATTTTTGTGCAAGAGAAGGCATTAAAAGATAGTTGACAGTTCCTTACTACCCGCAATAGAATGGTGTTGCTGAAAGGAAGAATAGGGCCATAGTTGGGGTTCTGAGAGCCATGCTACATTATCAGGGTCTACCACTCTTTCTTTGGGCTGAGGCATGCACCACTGCAGTTTATTTGCAAAACATGAGTCCAAACAAAGTATTGGGGAACAAGATTCTTGAGGAGGCTTTCTTTGGGAAGAAGCCTGAGGTTGGGCACTTTAGGATCTTTGGGTGCCTAACTTATTCACATGTCCCTTCTGAGAAGAGAACAAAGCTAGAACCCACGACAGAAAAGGATATTTTTGTTGGGTATAACGAGACCTCAAAGGCTTTTCGCATATACATTCCCTCCTTTAGGAAGACAGTTGTGAGGCGAGATGTGATATTTGAGGAGAACAAAGCCTTTAGGAGGTCACAAGATTTTGAGCAGATGGAGCAGTAGGCTCTTTAGGTGACTTCACCACAGGGTGTTGGATCTCAGAGTTCAGGATCACCAATTTCAGGGGTGACTGGTTCACCGGTGACAGGGTCACAGGTCACTGGTCCTCAAATTATTAGCTCACAGGGTACAGGTCCCCAGTGTACTGGTTCTCGGATGACCACATGATCATCTTCTTCAGGGACTCAGTCTTTAGGTGATGGGGTTGAGGAGGAGGAGTCCTCTCCACAGAAGGCTACTTCAGGGAAGAGGAAGCCAAAATCGATTCAACACACCTTGAAGAAAGCTCAGGGATCTATGGGGTATCCCAGGAAGGCTGTAGGGAGAGTAAGCCTCCAAAGAGATTTTGTAGCTATTTAGCTATGGTGAGTAGCATTAGTGAGTCCGAGCCTTCCACTTTTGAGGAGGCAACAGATCAACAGGTCAGGAAGGATGCCATGGTGGAAGAGTACAATTCCATCATGAAGAATGATGTGTGGGAGGTTGTTCTAAGACCTAAGGGGAAGGTAGTGGTGACTTCTAGGTGGCTCTATAAAATCAAGCATGCTGCAGATGGCAGCATTGAGAAGTACAAGGATCTGTTTGTGGCTCAAGGGTTCTCACAGGTAGAGGGAGTCGATTATGATGATACCTTCGCTCCAGTTGCTAGAGATACTTCGATCAAGGCAATGATCTCCATTGCAGCAGAGATGTGTTGGAAGATCCACCAAATGGATGTGAAAACCACATTTCTGAATGGTCTCATACAAGAGGAGGTGTACATTGAGTAGCCACAGGGCTTTGAGGTGCATGGGAGAGATTCTTATGTGTGTAGGTTGAAAAAGGCGTTATATGGTCTGAAGCAAGCTCCCAGAGCTTGGTATTCGAGGATTGATACCTACTTGTAGTAGATGGGTTTCGAGAAGAGTGAGGTGGATCCCAACCTTTACTACATTGTGGTTGGCGAGCATCCTCTTATTCTTGTGCTTTATGTAGTTGATCTTTTCATTACAGGGGCAGAGAGACTCATAGATGGTTGAAAGCAAAGTCTTGCTTCAGAGTTTGAGATGAAAGATATTGGACTGATGCATCATTTCTTGGGGTTGGAGGTTTTGCAAGAGCCATGACACATTTTTTAGGGCAGGGCAAGCATGAAGTTGACATTCTGAAGAGATTTCAGATGGAGGATTGTAGGCCTATGTCCACACCTATGATTAAGTTTAATGCTTTTGACTCAAAGTTGGTTGATCCGATGATATATTGTCAGTTGATAGGCTCATTGATATTTGGTCAACACTAGACCAGATATTTGTTTTGCTGTCAACACTCTCAGTCAGTTTATGATGGAGCCTAGGAGAGTGCATTAGGTGGCAGCAAAACATGTGCTCATGTACCTACAGGGTATGATGGATTATGGTTTGGACTATGTGAGATGGGATGGAGTCAGATTGACAGGCTACATAGACTCAGATTGGGCAGGATGTGTTGTTAACAGGAAAAGTACTTCAGAGGGTTGTTTTAGATTGGGCTCAACAGTTGTGTCTTGGTTCAGTCGGAAACAAAAGTTAGTGGCACCGAGTTCTGCCGAGGCAAAGTACATGGCAGCCAGTCAGGTCAGTTGTGAGGCCATATGGCTTTGCAAGTTATTGGTTGGGTTATTTGGTGTGTTGTTGAGCCCTGCGATGATTTACTGTGACAATAAGAGTTGCATAAAACTCTCTGAGAATCCAGTTTTTCATGACAGGTCTAAACACATCAAGATTAGATACCACTTCATCTGGGACTATGTTCAGAGAGGGGCAGTTGAGCTTCAATACATATCCATTGATGAGCAGGTAGTAGACATCCTCACTAAGGCTTTTGGAAGAGGCAAGTTTGCCCCCTTCAAAGATAAGCTGGGAGTGGTGAGGAACACTTTCGTCAGTAAGATGGAGTGTTAAAAAAAATTGTACTTTGGACAAGTGTTTCCCACATAGGCTTGTCATCTAGTATGTGGGGAAATGTCCAAAGTGGTCCCTAGTACATTAACTTTATGAGATATAAAGTTAAAAGTGACTTTTGAGAATATTTCATGAAAAGGGTGACTTAAGAGACTTAAGTTGTGATAAAGTGACTTTATATCACAATCGTTGATCTAGATGGCCCAAGATTAAATCTCAGCCATTAGATCTTAGCGTTAGGTCACTTTTCATTGAGATGGACAAAAAGGCAACCTAGGGATTAGGGCACCCCCTATTGAGTCATTCATATGCTTTGAATGAAGAGAGAGGGAGAGCAAAGAAAGGAGGAAGTGAAGGCGATTTTGCTGCCAGGGCATGGATTCCAAGGCAGGGAGTTGGCACGCAAGTCGAGGAGAAGAGTTCAGCATTAAATGAGGCCGTATTGTACAGATTAGAGCAGGTCGTACAATTGAAAGAGGGCACAAAAATCGAGGGCGACTGTTGCACGAATTTCAAAGAAGATTTGGCACAGAAATTGAGACAACTAGCAGGCATAAATTTTTGAGCGTTTATTACAGCACACAAGCACGATTTTTGAGGAACTGGAGTACAACATTTATTGCTGTAGCTGTCATATGCAGTACGTATTTCTGGGCACAAAAATCAAGGAGCAGATTGGGCACAGTTTTCAAGACTGTGTTTGTTAGCACATAAATCTAGATAAGTCTGTATTTAATACTGATGTATTGTGTTGTAAAAAGAAATTTCTCTGAGCTTTGAAATAATAAAAAACTCCCTCTCTCAGCAGGTTTCCCCTTGTGGGTTTTTCCATGGGCTATTTGCCCAAAAATCTCCGAGTTATATTTTCTGGGTGTGTGCATTTGTTTCTGTTTCAGTTTTGCTGAAAAAGATTCGTGTGTTTCAGTTTATAAATTTCTGGTTTATGTATTTACATTTTCAGCAGTAAATGAAATGTGGGTTCGGCATTAAACTATGAGAAAATTTTATTGAGACTGAAACTGGGTTGGGTCTAAGAAATTTACATACGTTGCCTTGGATTTTGTGCCAATAACATGCAACAATTTCCAGCAGCTGTATGACCTGTATGCTGCCTTGGAAATTGTGCCGACACCTTCCTAATGTTGTATGGCATGCCTGCAATGTCCAACGATGCCTTGGGACTTGTGCAACCAGCCACACATGTGTCCAACCTTGGAAAACATGCCCACACTGCTTTTTGAATTCTGTTGTATTGGATGGGCTGCCTTGGGAAGTGCGTCCTCCTTGGGAAACATGCCAATGCCTTGGGAAATGTGCCCAAGCTGCTGCATGCAAATTTACTCTCTTCCTCTTCTCCTCAGCTCTCTCTCTCACTTGTCACAATAATGAGTCGATTTCACTTTTCTGGCTTCTTTTATCCCCATATCTCCAACCTCGTAATCATCATCTTGATCTACGGACGAGATCGATCTAGATCTATGGTCACGATATAATCTAAAGTTCACTTAAATTTTTCTTATGAACTTTAGCTAAGCCAACATTAATTAATAACTAATTAATGTGCTTTTGAGAAAAAGTCACTTTATAAAAATAAAGTAAGCTCGAGAAAGTTTCCGGATGTCTTCTGCATGCTTAGACTCCGAGCCAATGTAGAAGCACTTGTTCGAGCTACCACAATTTAACACTCTCTCTTAGCGAGGAAGGTGTTCTGCACTACCCCCAGCGTATCTCTGAAGAACACAAACTTCCCTTTGATCAAATCTTTTGTGAGGATGTTTGCAACCTACTCATATGTAGGAATGTACTGAAGCCTTAGTTTTTAAAACTGGAACGAGTCATTATCAGACCGCCCAACCGGCCGTGTGGATGGCTGGCTGAGTTGAACCGACCTTCAACTCGGCTCATTGACCTGTTTGGTATCGAATCGGTCGAGTCGAAGCTGGTTCAATACCAAACCGGTCGAATCGGCTAGTTCTGTGCCTGCTCGTTCGGTTGGATGTCGAACCCACAGAGTTGATGGTCGCTGCATTGATGGATTTTCTCAAGGACAATATTAACCATGTCACCGCGTTCGACTATTTCCCAACACGAAGTTTGAAATTAGTTGAATTCCAAATAATGACGAACAAGATCGTTCAAATCCTTCCATTAAATTTGACGGGAAAGAAAGAATTTGAGCTCCATTAATATTACGATCAACTTCATATGTAAATTCATTTTTTTAAAGTAATTCTTCCTCGTTCTACACAAAATAGATTAGATAGAGGAGACTAGACTTGTCGGGAGTTGCTTGACAGTGACTGAACGGTTACAGATCACTCACTACGCGCAACGCAATACCGAGTCACAACGACATATCGCTTGATATGCACGATTATAATAATCGTCGGCTTTATTGTAATTTGCTGAGATTGAAATGCACTGTGTAGATATTCAGACTTACGATTTACCTTATGAGGCTCAAAGGTTCTCTGCAATGGAAATGGTAGCAGGGTACGGCTTGCCAGAATTGCGAGGGTAAGAGATCATCATGCATTTTGGAATTGGACAACTGACGAGAGGGTAATGGAACATCATGCATTCTGGGATTGGACAATCGACGGAATTCATTTTGTACTTGTTGACCAAAGTCTGCCTTGAATCACCCATTTGACGTCGAGGCAAATAGCCTATTCACGTGCTTGCCCACAAATTATCTAAATATGCCGCCCAATATGTATTATATCAATATATAGTAGATTTCATATAGTTATATTGTAGAGGATAGCAAATAATTTTTTTTGGGTATTATTTATAATATTAACTTATATAGGTTTAGGTTATAAATTAATATTACTTAGTAATATGGTTTGATTATAAACTAGTACAAATTTATTTATATTAAAAAATTAATTTATCTCTAGGTTATATTAATAGAGTTATATAATTTAAAAATATATTTATTATATATATATATTCGAATTTAATGGCGAATTTTATCAAATGCATTCTCCAAGAGTTTATATTCTTGGATTATAAACTGGATTCTCCAAGAGTTTAATGCAACTTTGATTATCACAGTAAATGACGATCGGCTGCAACTTCTGACCAAATAATCCAATGAGTAACTTGCATAGCCATATGGCCTCAAAACTCACCTGACTGGCTGCCATATACTCTACATCTGCAGAGCTAAATGCCACTGACTTCTTCTTCCTGTTGAACCAAGACACAACTGTCGATCCTAAGCTGAAGCAACACCCCGAGGTGCTTTTTTTGTCAACTGCACTACTTGCCCGGTCTGAGTCTGTGTAACCCATTAATTTGACTCCATCCCTTTGAACATAGCTCAACCCATAATCTACCGTACCTCGTAGGTACCTGAGCACATGTTTTATTGCCACCCAGTGCACCCTCCTCGACTCAACCATGAATTGACTATAAGGGTGTTGACAACAAAACAAATATCCAGTCTAATGTTGACCAGATACATCAAAGAACCAATCAACTGTCAATACAAGGTGGGATCAACCAACCCAGACTCAGAAGCATCCAACTTCTTCAAGTTGGTTGTCATAGACGTAGATGTCGGCTTGCAATCCATCATCTCAAATCTCCTCAAGATATCCACTGCATATTTTCCTTGTCCCAAGAAAATTTGACCTGTCCTCTGCTGCACCTCCAATCCCAGAAAATAATGCATCAAACCGATGTCCTTCATTTCAAACTCCGAAGTAAGATCTCACTTGCATCCCTCGATGAGCTTCTCTGACCCAGTAAGAAATAGATCATCCACATACAAGACAAGAATGAGAGGATCCTCACCAACCTGAATGTAGTAAAGGTTGTGGTCCGCCTCACTCTTCTCAAAGCCCATCTGTTGCAAGTAGCTATCGATCCTCGAATACCAAGCTCTGGGAGCTTGCTCGAGCCCGTACAATGCTTTCTTCAACTTGCATACATGGGACTCTCTCCCATGCACCTCAAAGCCTCGACGCTGCTCGATGTACACCTCCTCTTCAATGATCTCGTTCAGAAATGCGGTCTTTGCATCCATCTAATGTATCCTCCAACCCATATTTGCTGCAATGGAAATGACTACCTTGGTAGAAGTGTACCTCACAACTGGAGCGAAGATCTCCTCATAATCAACTTCCTCTATCTATGAGAATCCTCTCGCCACAAACCTCGCTCTGTATTTCTCCACACTGCCATCTGCCGCATGCTGCTTGATCTTATAGATCCACTTCGAATTGACCACAGATTTCTCTTCCGGTCTTAGCACTATATCCCATACATCATTCTTCATGATGGAGGAATACTCCTCCACCATGGCATCCAACCACACCTGTCGCTTTGAAGCCTCTTCAAAGCTAGGAGGCTCGAAATCGATAATGTCGCACATGAGTGCCATGTAACTGGAATACTATGCGAATGCTTGCTATCCCTGAAAGTTCCCTTGGGTGCCGCATGCTTCTCTGCATCTTTCAAGGTCTCTTGAAGCCATCTTGGCCTCTTCTTCCCGGAAGTGGTAGTGGCCTCTCGTGTGGAAGGAGCCTCCTGCTCCTCCTGATCTGAAGACTAAGGATTTGAAACCTGTGCTGTAGATCTCTCCTCAACTTTTGAAGCCTCATGCTCCTCTGTCTCTGTTGGAGGTAAATCATGCGACCTCCTAAAGGCCCTATCCTCCTCGAACTTCACATCTCACCTCACAACTGTTTTCCTTGGTGCAGGAATATAGATCCGATAGGCCTTTGAGGTCTCACTATACCCAACTAATATGCCTTTGTTTGTAGTGGTCTCCAACTTCATCCTCTTCTCTGAAGGGACATGAGAATATCTAAGACACCCAAAAATCCGAAGGTGTCTGATCTCAGGCTTTCTTCTAGTGAAAGCCTCCTCAGGAGTCTTGCTCCCCAACACCCTATGAGGACTCATGTTCTGAATGTAGACTGTTGTATTGCATGCTTCTGCCCATAGGAATATGGGTAGATCTTGGTCATATAGCATAACCTTGGCAACCCCAATGATGGCCCTGTTCTTTCTTTCTGCAACCCCATTTTGCTGAGGGTTGTACGGAACTGTCAGCTCCCTCTTGATTTCTGCCTTTGTACAAAATCTTTTGAAATTGTTGGAGGTATACTTGCCCCCATTGTTAGATCTCAACGCCTTAATCTTCCTTGTCTGATTTTCCACAAGAGCCTTAAACTCTTGAAATCGTCTGAAGATCTCATCCTTGGTCTTCATGAAGTAGATCCAGGTCTTCCTGGAGGAATCCTCAATAAAGGTAACATAATAATGGTATCCACTCAAGACACAACTAACATCGACCCACACACATCTGAGTGTATCAGATCCAAGATCCCCTTGGATTTGTTGTCATTGCTTGGAAATGCAGTTTTGGAATACTTCTTGAGTGCACACCCCTTGCACACACCTTGATGCTCCACACTGAACTTTGGTGAACCTGTCACGATCTCCTTCAACACATTAAAAGCCCCATGGTGCAAGTGTGCCATCCTCCAGTGCCATAACTCACACAGGTCACTGCTATTGTTGTGAAACAATGCCTGATCTGGTTGGAACATGAGCATGTATAGCTTCCCCTGCCTGATCCCAATTGCCATAGCTATCTTGGAACTGGATCCTCTAGGATGAATGAGTACTTTTCCATCTCGAAAAACAATCTCATACCCAGTATCCTCTATGGCTGAAATTGAGATCAAGTTCTTTGCCAACCCTGGAACATACAACACCTACTTCACTCTCATTGGCGGTTGAGACCCCCTCTGAAACATGATCGATCCTCGACCAACTGCTTCGACAGTGGAGTCATTACCAAGCTCGATCTCAAGATCTACATTACCCTCTGATATATTTGTGAAGTACTCTCGTACTCCTGTCATACCATTGGAAGCACCACTGTCAATGTACCACACACTAATGGGTACTGTTTTTGAAGAGGGGCTTGCCGCTAATGAGAACTCTTTCTCAAACTTGGCGGAAAACTCATCCACCTCTGCCGAAGTTGCAACCTCTGGCTTTCCCTTCTTCTTATTTGGACACCAACTAGCATAGTGCCCTGTTTTGTGACATGCAAAGCATTTCACTTTGCTCATGTCTCTCTTCTTCTCACCCTTTGA